>PVKN010022106.1:0-15283 GCA_004027915.1 Capromys pilorides
TGAGAAGAAATATTTGTACCAATAGTGTTTAGAAAAGTTATCATGTCTGCATCTTGTATTCTGAACAACTACTATAAAGACAACAATATGCATTGTCTTAATTATTGTGGCTGTCCTACTAACATGTTTTGAAACTGTCTCATTGTTATTTCTTATTAAAAGTAATTAAAAATCCAGTAAATACAAGACAGAACAGCCACAGGACACACTAGCAGTTGGTGAGCACACTGCCCCCGTGTTCTTACTTAGCCATGTTTTCATGCATGTCTTGGTCACACAAGAGGCAAAGGCACATGCATTCTGTGAGGCCACAAACCAGACGCTAGACAATGAAAAGCTAGGTGTGTCTTATGAGCACCACTTCTCAAAATTGCTGGCTAAATCCCACTTGTTTCTAGTGGGTCGGTGGCGGTTCCTGCATGGAGGGACTGGCTCATCCCTGGCGCTTGGAGATGAGCAGGCAACTTGGTTCACTGGGAATGGAGGTGTGGCTCCCCCTGCGCCGCCTCTTCACAGGAGACTGCAAGTGCTCCCCGAGCCAGTCTATCCAGGAAAGAAGTCTTCCTACATTCTGTGGCCCCAAGTTATTCAGAAAGAAGATGTGTAAATCCAGTCAGAGGTTCCAGCCATGAAGCAGGTCCTGACTGCAGGCCGGGGTCAGCCTGGAGCAGCCAAGCTGCTCATTTTAGGCTTCGTTCTTGCTCACGCTCTGCTTGTCGCAGCCTTCCTTCAAATTCCACCTCAACTAAAGGCTACTTCACATATTGTCTTACCAGAAGGAGTGCTTTCACAGGAACCCTTTCCAGACCCCAAAATACCCCAAACCAAAGACTAACATGTAATGCACAGTAAGTCCATGTCTCTGTCATAGTACACAGCTGAGTGCATTATCAGGTGTGTACACACACACACACACTCACACAGATACACAGGTACACACTCTGTTCACTGGAGTGAGGCCAGTTCCCGCAGGTGTGTTGGGGAGCTGGCTGGAGGATAGTCCTGCAGAAGAGGTCCGCAAAGCAGGTCCAGGTCAGACAGGCCATGCAGTACCCTGTGTCCTGGGGGGGGGGGGGACGACACCCTGCTCTGCTCCCAATCACGAGAGCAACAAAAGGGTCCCACGCAGAGTGTCAGATAAGATGGCTGCATCTAAATATCATCCTGCTGGATCCGAAAAGTATAGCTTGACTAGTGTCCCCCAAAATAGATGCAGGAGATCTCAGGGGATGCTGGCGACAGCGACGCCACTCTAATCTCAGTGATCAGCCAGGGGAAGTCAGGACTGAGAGACAGAATTAGAGTCGGCTTGCAGGAGCGCGGGCAGCGCAGATTGTGCCAGGCCACGTTGTGCTCTTTCTTTCTTTCCAAGAATGTCTCGTAAGTATTTTTAGCTTTGCAGAACTGAATTAACCAGCACAAGCAGTAAATTTGACTAGTCAAAACCAATCCCACCAGCCTATAGGTAGTCATACTAAAAATAGTTAAAAAGTGCACTACAGGACGGAAAG
This sequence comes from Capromys pilorides, assembly GCA_004027915.1. Lineage (NCBI taxonomy): Eukaryota > Metazoa > Chordata > Mammalia > Rodentia > Capromyidae > Capromys > Capromys pilorides. The sequence goes on from PVKN010022106.1 coordinate 1,512, forward strand.
CATTTACAGAAGGTAGCTGTTTGTATAAAGATATAAAAATGGGTGTAATGCAAAGACATGCCTAAAGAAAAACAGTGAATCGCTTTAGTTGGCAGGATGAGCCAGGGCCCTCGAGATGAAATGGAAGCCCAAGCAGTGGGGCTGCGCTCAGCCCATCTCACCGTCGCAGACCGAGGGGTGCGCACCCTGCAGCGAGGGCCGGCCAGGGCATCGGCGGCAGCCGGGGGCGTCTCGCTCCGCTCCTGAGACCACGCAGGCTGCAGCTGGAGCCACGCACGCTCCTAACCCTGAAGGCGGATGGCTTCCCGTGGAGCCGCGTCCAGGCCCTTCCTGCCTGCTGTCTGTTGTGGCACTGGCTTTATGACAACTGGGAATCGACCTGTGCTCCTCAGAGCCCCGCTCTGTGGCACAACTGCGTCAGTGAAAGCATTGCTCGCACTGACTGCTCCGAAATGTACCTTCTCTTTCTCTTAGAACTTTGAACATGACTTGACTACAGGTTTTAAAATTATAGCCACTGTCATATCAGACTCCCGGTGGATCAAAGTTAAGAGGACAGTACCAATCTGTCTTTGTTTCACTTCCAACGAGAAAAATCATTTCAATATCCTTTTCAGAAATTCCCAAATAGACTCATACAGCTCTAAATTCCAGTAATTTATTTAAAATACAATCTTTTTTTTTTTTTTTTTTTTACAGTACTGGAGATTGAACTCAGAACATCGCGCTTGCCAGGCAAGCACTTATTCTACTGAGCTATCTTCCCAGCCCCACCTCCCACACTTTCATTAAAGCTGACAAACATAGAGGGTGAATATCAACCCCGATTCTCCAACACAAAGCAAACCTCCGTTATCTTCATCAGCCTTTACCTGTGCAGAATATTTCCAGGTGACGTAGACTGACCCACAGAGAGCTGGAGTCCTCCGCACTTCACCAGAAGGGTTCCTTGGACCACATTCGAGGAAGGCTGCCCTGGCAGGGGCCTGCTGCCATAGCTCCTGAGGCCCGGGATGACCACCATGGCCGGGGGCTGCCACCAGATGCCTCTCTTTGAATTCACGGTTGCTGCCTTCAGTGGTTGTGACCCTGGGAAATGGCCTTGGTTACTTGGGCCTCAATAGTCCCCCAAGGAAAAGAAAATATTAAGTGACAGTGTCTGCTTCTCGGGGCTGCCTGAAGGAGTGTGCGGACAGAGGCACCGAAATGCAAGGGTAGGGCTGGCTCTGGTGTGGGCCAGCTTGGCTGCCGCTGTTGCCATTTGTTGCCGGCATTGTTTCCCTGTAAGTCTTTCGTCCTGTGTGTGTGGTAAGACCTCATCAACAGGAATGAACTGCAGCCGGCTGTTTTTGTCGATTTCCTGCAATGCACACACAGAACAGGACTGGAGCACTTCTGTCTCATGCCTGTCAGTGGAGAATGCTGAACTTTTGTTCTGTCACAGTGTCTGTATGTTTTGATATCAATCAATAATTCAAAACTATCTAATGAATATTTGATGGCTCATAGCTGTGGTCAGTCTCTAATAATTCCCAGTGATGTGTAACTCAATGAATATTTAATAGCATTGGGAAAGATGACCAAGGTGTGCAGACAACGGCACTGGCAAGCGGGAGAGGGCTCTGAAGTGGAGTCTCCCGCGTGCGCGGAGCGACGGGCCAGGAAGGCGGACAAGGAGGCCAGCTCTCAGCGGTGGCGGCAACCCGAGGATCTTCCGCCACGTCGTCCCGACAGGCCCTGCACCCCAGAACTTTCAGGGGACACAGGCTCCACCCATTCACCACAGCCATGAGCCTCTTTGTCACTCCAAAGTCACGGTGAGAAATTGTGGGTGCTGCAACCTGTGACAGACAAATCCGGAAGCAGCCTATAAGCCCATCAACAGATGACTGGACCAGGAACATTGGGTATCTACGTACAATGGAGTATTACTCAGCCATAAACAGTGACGAAATCGAGACATTTGTAAGAAAACAGAAGCACCTGGAAAATGTGATGCTGAGTGAAGTAACCCCAATGCACAGCATAAAGACTGCATGGCGTCTTACTGGAGCAAGACCCAGTAGAAAGAGAGAGGATGGTAGAGGATGGATAGAAAGGGTGAAGGGGCGTAGCATGAGAGAAGAAGGACGAGAGGGAGGAGGGAGAGGGCAGGAGTAAGGAGACGAGCCTCAATGCGCACACTGCGTGCCACGGCAGGGCAAAAACAAATAATGACGAAAGAACAAAAAGTGGGTGGAAGAACTGGAGAAGGGGAGCAGGCAGGTCTCAGGGAAAACAAGGGGTGGCTCTGCAGCACTCACACAGCCGCTCTCAAAGACAGCTGGGAGCTGTGTGAGCCACAGACGTCTTCAGATGGAATTTTTAAAGAACAAATACAAATAGCTAATGAAAGTTTACAAGTTTGTGAACGAATTCTTTAGGACTACCAATAAAAAGTGAAAGGATGTATTTATGTAACAATATTCAAATTTTTAAAGATCTAGTAAATCCAGCGGCTGACTGTGAGATGAACTCTGCTGTCGAGAGCATAACCAGATACAGCCTTTCTGGAAGGTGGTGTAGCCATTTCAAGAGTTGTTCAAACATGCACACCCACAAACTCAGTCATTTGTCTTGAAGGGATTTATCTAACGAGAAAAACCAGTACGAAGTCCTGCATGTACTTGTGACCGCCAGGCAGGGTGACATCATCTTCAGAATCTGAGCTCATTGAGAAGCAAAGGCAGAATTTAACATCGAGCAACCTTAGAGACACCCAAGTGAAAACAAAAGAAACTCTGAGTGGCACTCTTCAACCCCGTACAGTCATCTTGTGTGTGAAGATGTCTTTAAAATACGAGGGTATTTCTGCAAATGACAAGTGCAGCGTGCATTCTCGTACATGAGCTCCTCTTCTGGCCGCTCACCATGCAGAAGTTGATTGTTGTCAGAGGTCATGGCACGGTTCCCTCTCATCCTCTCTGCCCTTGCCTTCGCCTTGCACATTTCATTTTCCAGCTGGCAGCAATCCTGTAATAAGTTGCCTGAGACAACACAGGGCCCTGTGGGCCCTTAGCACAAGGACTGGACGGCGCACAAATTCTCTTCTCCAGCCATCGATTTACAAGTCTGGGCCTTGCTCCACTGGGATCAGTGTAGGTCACAGGTCCACCCCTGACCGACTACTGTGCAGCACGTGCTGAACGGTTGTGACTCACACACAGCAGTGACCAAGGCAGAGTGGACACAGAGGGAGCCAGCCATGGGTGTGACAGTCCAGTCTCATTGTAGTGACTCCGGGAGTGATGCTACTCTTAGCTCAAGTTGGCACTGTAGTGCTTGGCATTGTACAGCAAGCGCTACTGTAAGTCTTTGAAGTTTGACCTCAGACTCTCACCAATCACTGCAAACTAAACAGAGCCCCACACCCAACTGTTCTCCTTTATCTCCAGAGATTCCTGGAAAGAGCAGCCTTCGACATACCTACTTCTGTTGGCCATTATTGTGGACTCATTTCTGAGATTCTGGCTTCTTCCCAAGTTATCATTTCTTGGTGTTCCATGGAGTCAAAGAGCCATCACTGATAAACATAGGGACACTGTTTTCCCTAATGTCATTAAGGCTGCATGTATGTCAGCTGCAGATTTGCCTACAAACCGTATCAACAAGAGTTCTCTTATCTACTGGTGGGTTATACTGAGATGATCCACGCTACCTTCATGGCATGGGGGTGCTACTGCTAACTTGGTGATGGAAGAAGGCTGTCATCAGGGGAAAGATGACTGGGGACAAGACTTAGAAGGGCTGCCTCACTTCCGCATTCCTCCTTCTCTCTCTGCTTCTTGACTATCACAAGGTGAGCAGCTTAGCATGGGCTCTGCAGCTCTGCTGGGCTGTTTTGCCTCTGGAACTGGCCAACCACAGAGCTGGACAACCACAGAACTGGCCAACCATATGAGTGAAAGAAAACCACACTTTCTGTAAGTTGTGGATGTTGGTTAGCATCTCAGCAATGCAAAAAATTAATACAAGTTTGGTACCAAAATTGGCTTATAGTGCTGGATATATCTTACTATGTGGTTCAGAAATTTTTGGAAATGGATCAAGTTGAAATTTTGAAAAGTTTGGAGATGTCAGCTAGAGAAGCATCCCTAAATGCAATAAACCACACCTTATGGGATATTCTGGTCAGAGCTTAAAGTACAAGAATGCTGACAGAAAGGGAGACAGTAAAAAGCAAGCTCAACAGGTTTCCACTGGAACAAGCACCCCAATAGCAGTTAGACTCAAGACCATGTGTGTTAAGCTGAAATTTTGCCTAAATTTTGTCCATGTCTTGAAGCTTTACAGGACACTGAGATTAGGTGTGGAAGACTAATTAATCTAATCTGGCAGAGGAAACTTCAGGGTAGCTCAGGGTCTAGACTGTGGCATGAATACTGTTTTCTACTGTTAGCAAGATCTACACTGCAAAACAGCAGCAAGAAGTCCTTTCAACACTGTTCATTTCTTCCAGAAAGAGTCCATAGAAGTGGAGAAGAGGAGAGTGTGGCTGCTGAAAATATCAGGTGTGAAAAGATCCCCAGTGCTTTGCAGCAGGACAATAGGAAATACACCTTTCTGGCAAAGCAGGAGCCAGCGAGCCCCGAGGCTAAACGGCCAGAAACTACAAAGCTAAGTGACTCTTTTGATGAGAACTCTAGACAGGCTGCTTACCCAGGAAACAATTTCTGGAGGTGTGCCCTCCATCTAACAGCCTCTGGGGGGGGCCTGGCCTGGTGGCACACACCTGTAATCCCAGCACTGGGGAGGCTGAGGCAGGAGAATCAGTGCAAATTCCAGACCAGCCTGCTACAAAAGTGAGCTCAAGGCCAGCCTGAACTGCATAGTGAGAAAATAGCCTCTGGGGCCATAATTCAATGGGGCCCATATACTGCTCCAGATGGTGGCTAATCTTGTCATCCATGTGATGCTGTTTTTACAGATGTGCAGAATATAAGAATTGTGGGCCAGCGAGTCTTCCAGCCAGGTTTCAGAAGAAGGCCTGGGAGGCCAGACAGTGTCCCAAGAGGGCAAGTGAGAAGCTATAAGAACAAATCCAAAGTGAAGCGGAGACCCAAGGGAGATGAGAAACCCAGGAGTATGGTACATCTGCAAAAAGCTGCAAGTAGTGAGTGAAGCTTACTTAGGGATCCCAGGGCCCACGGGAGCAGGCACCACAGGGGCAGTGCCCTCAAGCCATGTGGAGTTTTCATCTCACCACAGCCTGTGCCAGGTGCAGGACACAGAGCTACAGGCCTTGGTGTTGGCCCTGCTGGGCCTCCTTCCTGCTTTGGTCCCCTTTCTTTCCATCTCCCTTTCCCTCCTGTCAGAATGGAAACATTTATTCTGTGCTAGTGTACATTGGAAGTGCTTCATTTTCTCTTTGATTTTTACAGGGGCACATAGCTAAGAGTTTGCCTTCAGACTCAGGGGACACTGGACTGGGCTTTTCAGCGATGCTAGAACTGTGGAGACTATGGTGACCTCAGAGGTGGACTCACTGCACTTTGCACAATAACACAGGCATGAGTATTGTGAGGGCCGGGGTGGGATGTGGCTTGTATATAGATGTGCCCCAAGTGCCTCAAGCTCCCATAGGGGACACTTTTGGGAAATTATGGGACCATGGCAGACTTATAACTGATGCGCTATTGGAAGGTGGGACCCAGGGGGAGGGCAGTGGGGCGGGGCTTGGAAAGTTCATCCCCGCTCCCTGCTCCTCTTCTCTCTGCTGCCTGGCTGCCACAAAGTGACAGCTTTCCCTGTGCCATGCCATTGCTTCCCACCAAGAAGGGACGCCTGGGCCATCGTGAACCCTTCCTCCCATACGGTGTGGGTGCAGGGCTGCACATCAGCGATGAGGAGGTCCCTGAGGCAGTGGTGCTGTCTGGCTCAATACTTGTTCAGAAGGTGCAAACGTTTTATTAGAAAAGCATATTTTAAGATATTCAGCATGCTTTAACCTGCCACTTACGCAACTCACCTATTTGACAGTATTATTTATTTGGTAAAGAAGTACATTTTTATTAGTTCCTTTATTAGTTCTTTCATTAGCTCATCAGAATATCATTGATTTATTCAGCTGTAAATCAACACAACATTTAACTATGTTATGACTTGTTTTAGTAATGCATGAGCAACTTTTGGTTCTGAATTTAGTTTTACAGCTGCTTTACATTTACTTCTATTTTTTCTGTCAATGCATATGAGAATCCTGCATTTTTAATCACTTTCTTTTCTAGACAGTTTGCTACAACTTTTTTGATATTCTGTCCCAGGTAAGCTTTGGAAAATTTCAGTTGGCCCACAGTCAGATAATCTTAATTAATTCTTGCCAGTAAAGGTTTATGTTAGTACACATACTATGTTAATATTTTTCATCTATATTCATCAAACATGAACCAGAAATCCATATTCATAATTCATCATGTAAGTCTTTGCTTAGTCAATCTTAAAGATTTTATAAGACTTATATTCTTGGCTTGCATTTTTCCCAAAACTAGAAATCTTTTGCCTGTGTCACTTCTAGAGAGGCTCTGGTACTCCATGTACAGACTGACTCAAGGATGTCACACTGGAGAGAACCGTGACCACTTAAGGGTGCCTTCAGGCCAGGGACATAGCTCAGTGGCTCAGCACCTGCCTGGCCAGCTTGGGTCCTGAGTTCGATTCCTGATACCAAAAGTATAAAAAAGAGTGACCTCTTCAGGTGTTTCACACAAGTGTTTCATGTGTTTGTTTTGTTTTTTACATTTCTTTGAATAATTGGCAGTCCATCCTTGCCGATCATTGTGAGCTTTACTGAACTGGTAAACAATTAAAAAATGCTTTTAAAGCCCTGAAGTGGACTGGCTTTCCTTGTTGTTTTACAAAATTATTTTCAATAAGCTGCGTTGCTAGTTATAGTGATTTGGTCTTGAATTTCTGATTCTAGACGCTGCATCGCCTGAATTTCATGACATCATTTTTGTAACCAAATGTGACATTTTCTCATTTCAATCTGTCGCTTCCATTTGTAGTTACTCTCATCTAATTTTCTCTGCTGATAGATGGTGCCAGTCTTCTAAAGCCTGGGCAGCATGTGCCTAGCAGGTGATGCCTTCGCTGGTCCTCACGACAGATTCTGCCAGCCTTCCCCACCCCTGCTCTGCACTTGTAGGTGGGAACACATGTGTTGGGAGCAAATGTGTTGCCCTTGAGAGAGAGTGTAACATGTGAGTGAGCCCAGGCATGGTGCCCTGTGCAGCGTCTCTGTTGCCATCCTTTACTGGTCAGTGCGAATTTATGATTTGAATTTTTCTTTCAAGTAAAATAAGAATTCAAGCCCTCATGAAAAACAGATGCATGTGGTATTATAGGTTTCTACGGTTTGGAGTTTTCATCTATGGGTACTTTAAAAACATTTTACTTAGCAAAATAGCTTTCTCAGACTTTTAGGAACTGTACAGCAGTTTTCATGCCAGAAGCCATCTCTCCTCTCTCACATGTCATTGTTTCCGTTACTGATCAAGCCAAATGGTTAAAGTGGCAGATGGAACAACTGCTGGGGCAGGTGCCCAGTGTGCTTGGAGGACCTGGCACCCTCCAACTCCTTCTCTGGATGATTTCTTCCTTTGATAGCCATCCCCCCCATGTCTGGCCTCCACTAGCAGGCCGAAGCCAACAAGAGGTCATTGCCACATGGTGGCTCACACAAGGAATTCAGACTCGGATGCTGCCGCCGTGGGCTTCTAGGCATTCAGGCTTCCAGGACCCTGGACAGCTCCACCAAGTCAGGGACCTTGGCCTTCACTTTCGTGACATGCAGGGAACAAAATTCTACCAGACACAGGAATCTGGATGCCCAACCTTCCCCAGCTGAGCTTAGCCACTCATGCTGCCCTGACTCTGACCTCAGCTGTGCTTCGCAAGACTCTGAAAAGTAGTTTCAGCCTAAGGTGGGCCAGACCCGTGACCACTGAAGCTAAAAGATAGTAGTGCATATTGATGTCGTGTTTTGTCTTTTTTTTTTTTTTTTAATGGCCAGCTCAACCTCCCCTGGGAGTGGGGCTAGTGCAGCCTGTGGTGCCAGGGATCAAACCACAGTCCCTGCGGTTGCCTAAGCTTTCCTAAGCAGGCACTTTAGACCGCTGAACCATCTCGCCAGCCCTATCTTGTTTGTTTTGTTTTCTAGTATTGGGGACTGAGTCTAAGAGACTCAGTCTTTGCACTGAGCTACCTCTGCAAAGCTTTTAGTACTTTTTACCTTGATGCAAGTCTAACTATATCTTTAAGTTGCCCAGCCTGGACAAGAGCTTGTGATCCTCATGCCCCGGCCTCCCAGAGTGCTAAACTTGTAGGCCTTTGCCATCACATCTTCCCACCAATGCATTGGGTTTTTGGTCTGTTTGTTTGTTTTTTGTGGGACCGGGGTTCAAACTCACCACCTTGCACTTGCCAGGCAGGCACTTGTGCCTTGGAGCTATCTCCGCAGCTCCCAATGCATTGTTTTAAATCATTAAATTTAACAATAAAATGTATCGCACTTCACTTATTTTACCATTATTTTATTAGCCTATTTAGGTTTTGCTATTGAGCTTTTCTACATTATTCATATATTTGGATATTAGTTCTTTATCAGATGAATAGTTTGCAATATTTGGTCAGACAATTCTGTAGGCTTGTTCTACCTTCTGTCAAACATTTCCTTTGCAATGCAAAAGCATTTTAGATGGATACAATTTCCATCATCAATTTTACTACTGTTGTTTTTCCTTTTGAGGTTATATCCAAAACCTCTCTGCATAGACCAATGTCCCCATGTACTTTCTCTGTTTTCTTCTAGTTGTTTTATAGTTTTAGGTCTTCCATTAAAGCCCATAAGTATGATAAGAGATAGGCTTCTGTTTTCATTGTTCTGTATATGGATATTGTTTGTCCCGGAACCCTTTGTTAAAGAAATTAACATTTCCCCAATGTGTGAGGTGTAATTGAAATATATGAAAATGTTTAAATGTTAAAATATGAAACAATAAAAGCCATATTGCCATCACTCCACCCTTAAAATATCCCTCTCTCTTGTCCCATCATTCCTGCCTCTTTCTGGAGCATTTCTGGCAGTTCTCTTTCTTGAGGGTTTTTATGAGGTGTGATTTTAAAAAATGCAGTGAGTACTGCTGTTGAGTGCCATACAAGAGAAAGGTAGGTCCATAAAAATATCATGCTGGGATGATGTGCAGCCAAAGCCACAAGGACCTGGTGAGTCCTGTGCCACCCTCGTCAATATCTAGAGACTTTTTCTGAGCTTCAGCCTGTTCCTATCAGAGAGCCTTCCTGAGAAGGGTCTCACTGTCCCCCTTCACCATGGCAAGAGCCACACTGAACCTTACAATAGCAGGAGCTTGGTGAGTCTACCTGGATCTCCAACTGTCACAGTACCCTTGCTGACCTGCATCCTGCTCCTTGTGTTGCTGATGAGTCTGGGTGAACATTGGCATTGGAAGCTTCAATGATGTCAAAATGAAAGAACAAAAGACAATATCAGACCTCCAGCCCACACAAAAAAGGCCAGGAGACAAGGGCATAGAAGAACATGGGAGTCATAAACCTGAAACTTCTAATATAATAGCAACTGAAGTATAAAAACAACTCCAACAGCTATAGAAAAATGAGATCAGGAATAATCTCTCAGGTAAAAACAGACATGACAAGAATCATGAGAAATTGCTCAACACCTCTAAAGAAGGCATAGATAAAAAAGAGAATATTAAAATGATGGAAAATTGAAGAAACAGCACAAGAAAGAGAGTGTATGCAATAGACTCAACCAGATATTCAGGAAATTAAGAATTCCATTGAGATCTAGCAAACCTCTTGAACAAAATGGGTAGTAAAATTTCAGAACTGGAATAGCATGGCAGCTAATGAATAGGAAAGAAAATATCTCTTTCAAATAATAAGAAACCAGGAAATAACAATTCAGCAACCACAAGATGATGCAAAAGAAAAAAATATAATGCTAAAATGTGTCAGTGAAATAGCAGGAGTTAGTACAAATGATATGAAAAGATCATTTGCAGAAATGATCTTCCAATATAGTATCAGAAATTTTTCCAAGCATGGGAAAAGAATCTCATACATATAAATGAGGCATAAAAAACTCCAATTAGTCACAATCAAAATGAATCTACAACTAGCCACATAATACTCAGGATCCCAAAACTGATCAAAAGAACAGAATATTAAAAACTGTGAGAGAAAAGAAACAGATTACCTATAATGGAAAGCCCATCAGCATCACAGATTTCTCAACACAGATCATCAAATCCAAAAGAGCTAAAAAAGAAGTATTTAAAGTCCTGAAAGAAAACAATTTCTGGTCCACTCCTGCTCCAATCACCTTCATCTGAGCTCAACTGAACTGCAGCCAGTTCTCCCACTGCCCAAGGAGATCAAGCACACAGAGCCAGACCTAGAGGAAACTGAACCGCCAGCCCCACCACACACCTTGACAACAGCTCCACTAAGCTCTAGGCAATTCTCCCACAATCCCATAAGGTAGGCACACAGAGGACATCTACAGAAACCTGGTGAATCTTTCCTTAACCCACCCCCTACCATCAATAGAGCTCTTCTGAACAGTGACTGCCTCTTACAACATTGGGTTACCGTAGCTGTGCTGAGCTGCTCCTACCTGTCCCAGAAGTAGCAGAATCCTTAGTGAGGCCTACACTGCATCCGCCAACATTGAGACTGCCTTAGGCAGCTTCAGACTACCCTCATTATCACTGGATCTTGCTTGAACTCTGGCTTCCCCAACCACAACCACCATGGTGGAAGTCACATTGAACCCCACACATCAGAACCTTTGGGGAGCCTACCCACATGCAGCTCTCCTGAGAGCCTTGCTCACCCACACCCTGGCTGCTACCTTTGCTGAAGAGTCAAGGTGAACATTGTGAGCTTTAAAAATGTCAAAAGGAAAGAGCAAAAGGAAACCTCAGACCTCTAGCCCACCAAAAACAAGTCCAGGAGACAAAGTCATAGAAGGACTCAGAAGTGACACATCTAAAATATTGGAAATGATAGCAATGAAGTAAAGAAACAACTCCATCAGGCAGGCTATGGAGGAAATCAGATCAGAAATAATCACTAAGGTAAAACAAAATAACAATAATCATAAGAGTTGCTCAGTACATCTAAAGAGGGCATAAAAAAAGACATGGATAAAAATGGGAGAATATGGAAATGATAAAAAATGATGGAAACATTGAATGAATAATGCAGAAACACTGAATGAACAAGAATACATGAAACAGATTTGAACAGATATCCAGGACATTAACAATTCCAGTGAAAGCTGGCAAAACCATTTCAATGAAACAGAAGATAGAATTTCAGACCTTGAAGAAAACATTGCAGTTAGTGAGCATGAAAGAAAATATCTCCTAAAAATAATAAGGAACCAGGAATTAACAATGCAACAGCTTAAGAGGATTCAAAGAAAAATAATGTAAGATTAATATGTATTGATAAAACAGCTCTATTCAATGTAAATGACATATAAAGAAACAGAAGTAGTAGCAGAAAATTTCACAAGTATGAGAAAAGAATCTAATATACACTAAGTGAGACATATAGAACTCTGGTTAGCAATAATCAAAATAAATCTACACCTAACCACATAATAAACAAGATTCCAGATATTGAGCAAAATGACCAAATAATAAAAGCTGTTAGAAAACACAGATCAACTAAAATAGAAAGCTCATTTGCATCATAGCAGCTTTCACAAGAAAGATCATCAAATCAAGAAGAGCTTGGAGTGAGATACTTCAGGTCTTGAAAGAAAACAATTTCCAACCCAAATTGATGTACCCTGATAAACTATGAGATTTAATGGACAGATAAGATACTTCCATGACAAAGAACTAATGAAGAAATTCATGACACCAAACCAGTCCTACAAAGGGTACTGACAGAAATTTTAGAAAGAGAGTAAAATGATCACAACTTCAATAATATCAACAGAAAACAGCCAAGCAGAGTAAGCAACTAAATAGAGAGAAATAGGGGTCCTACAGTAGGAAAAAAGATAACAAGGTAAGCCAATATGTATATCAGTTATAGCCATCAATGTAAACGGCCTCAATGCACCAATAAAAAGAAGCAGATTGGCAAATTGGATCAAGAAACAAAATCCAAAATTGTGTTATATATGAGAAATACATTTAAATAAAAAATAAATTAATACACTGAAAGTCAAACAATGGAAAACAGTACTTCATGTGTCAGGAACCCAGAAAAAAAGCAAGAGTAGCTATTGTGGCTGCTGACAATCTCAACTTCAAATCAAGAATGATTAAAGGAGATAAAGAAGGTCACTGCATACTTTTTAGGGTAGAACTTTAAGAGGAAGAGATAACAATAATAAATATATATGTGTGAGCACCCAACTAAATAAGACAAATTTTAACAGACTTAAAAAATCCAAGAAACAATAACACAATTGTACTTGGGGGCTTCACATAGATCAACTAAGCAAAAAATAAGCAAAGAGGGCTGGTCAATAGCCCAGCAGATTAAAGCACCTGCAAGTGGAGGGGCCAAGGGTTCAATCCCCAGGCCTGTTATGCTGGCCCCGTCTCCAGGATGTGCTGACACAGCAGATGAGACTGGGCATGGTGGAGCATGCTTGTAATCCCAGCTCTTGGGAGGCTGTAAACAGGCGGATCACTACAAGTATGATCAAGTAGTGAGACCCTGAACACCCTGTAGACCCTTCCCTATAAATACAATAAATAAATAAATAATAAATAAGCAAAGAAATAACAATGCTAAAGCAAACTTGTGAAAAAATGGACTTAGTAGACCTTTACAGAATATTCCACCCAACAGCATCAGAAATTGCATTCTTCTCAGCTGCACATGGAACATTCTCCGAAGTATGCTATATGCTAGCACACAGAGGATGTTCAGTAAATGCAAAGGAACTGAAATTACTCAGTGCATCTTATCTGACTATAGTGGAATGAAAATGTAAAGTCTTGACAAGAGAAACAGCTACAGCTCCATAAACACATAAAAACTAAATAACACTCTTGGGGCTGGCAAGATAGCTCAGCAGTCTAAAGCGCCTGTTTAGGCAAGGTAAGGCAACCACAAGGACTACAGTTCTATTTCCAGCACCACATGCTACACCAGCCCCACCCCCAGGGCAGGCTAAGCTAGACATAACATAGAGAGAGAGAGAGAGAGAGAGAGAGAGAGAGAGACAGACAGACAGACAGACAGACAGACAGACAGACAGACAGACAGACAGTTTTTTACAGAATAACACTCTCCTAAACAATCAGTGGATCATAGATGAAACTAAAAAAGAAACTGAACAATATTTATAATTGAAAAAAATGTGGATAAAACTTATCAGAACCTGTATGATGCAATGAAAGCTGACTTAAAAGAAAAATTTATAGAAGTAAGTTAGCACATTAATAAAACTGAATGAGCCCAAATAAATGATCTTATGCTGAACCTCAAGTTCTTAGCAAAAGAAGAGCAAGTCAGAAGCTGAAAGAAGGCAGCAAATTATAAAGATCAGAGGAGAAACAAATGCAATGGAAATGAAGAAAACATTATAAAGAATTAATGAGTCATAAGTTGTTATTTGAAATAATAAATAAAATTGCCAAACCTCCAGATAGCATAATCAAAAACAGGAAAGAAAAATTCAAATTGACACAATAAGGAATAAAAAGGATGAAATCACT
>PVKN010022107.1:0-15327 GCA_004027915.1 Capromys pilorides
ATTTAAGTGCTGGTAGAAACATAGGTACTCAATTTTGAAGTGTTCTGAAAATCATGTTCAAAGCAACACCTTTATAATCAAAGTATAATTGCAGTGTTCTGAGATAACTGTTTCTTATAGGACCATAGTGTTTATGTTTCCCCCAATTAAACACTTATTTTATGAATATCTGTTCACTTATCTATTTAGATTTCTGTATACTGTGCTAGGAGGTCTTCAGTATAACCTAATCTGGCCCGCTACTTGGTTTTCTTGTAAATAAAACTTTACTGTAACACAGCTCTGCTCATTTATTTACATATTGCCTGTGGCCATTTTGCAGCTCATTGTAACAGAAACCATATAATTTGCAAGACTGGAAATGTTTACTATGTGGTCCTTCAGAGAAAAGGTTTGCTGATTTCCATATGCACACACTTGTGCACTTGTGGATCTCTCAGGAGGTTAAAAAGCCCAATTTGACGCTAACCTGCAGGTTTGCTAACCTACAATGAGATCGCTGGAAAAGGTTGCTGAAAGATGTCTTGCTTACTGAAGTTTGAGGACTAGTCTAATGCAAGGGTTATCAAAAAAGACAAGGACATTTTTGAGAAAGTTTGAAAATGAGGTGACAAAGTACAGCTACTATGGGGTAAATGGTTTCCCCAGACATAGGCACCTACAGAAATGACATTTGAGACTCTGCTATGCACATAGCTGTTTTTAGTCTTCATTTCCTTTCACGAATAGGCCCAGGAACAAGAGTTTGGAAGCATGACTCCTCCGACCTAAATTAGTATTCTTCTAAGCATTTCTTAGTCATCCTCCTAGGAGAGCCATTCTTCAGTTATGAAAAAAATGCAGAGCAATGCTGTCTCCCCTGAGGTTCAAGGGTCTTCTGAGCCCTGAGTGCTGACTGAAATGCCTAACACTGACCTACCAAAGTGAAGCCACATTCCAGATCAGGTCTGGGTTGCGTCAGGTAAACGGAATATTCCTCCAGTGGAAAGTATCAGTGCTGTGTAGGGGCATACAAAAAGCCAAAAGGAGAGTCTTTCTTTTTGGACTATGAATTCAGCGAGCCAATCTCCTCAGAACAAGGTCTTTGGAAGCCTCAACACCAACGCTAAGGTTTTTCACAGGCCATGGCCATTGCAGCCTCCTCCCTATCCAGAGAAATCTGGAAAGGATTTCAGGCCACTCTCTAGAGTTAAACGCTCACTTTCATTCCAGGCTGGGGCAGCCCAGACCGACACACAGAGGGGCAGATCTGAGTAGTCTGACAGTGTTCAGCCTCAGAGGGAACATTAACTAAGAACTGCTCCCTGGGGTGCCTGCTCCAGGGGCAGTTTTGCCCCTCCCCCACACATTGACCAATGTGTGGGAGCTTTTTAGCTGGTACAACTGGGCAGAGATGCTACTGGAGATGCTACCGGCATCTCGAGACCAGGGATACGGCTACTACCCTTTCCCCTCAAGACACAAGAAAACTCCCTGACAACAAAGGACTAGCAAGCTGTCCATAGCGCTAAGAACAGAAACCCCCAGGTACAGTCTTTAAAACTGCCGCTCAATGAAACTGTCCAAAAGTGGGAGGAAATGGCTTTTTATAAGCAGTAATGCCTTAGTATCCAGCCAGAATGACCAGAATGAGTTTTAAATACAGTAGAAGACACCGCCCACAACAAAGAACCAACCGTGTCACTGTGTCAGATACCACGTGAATATTCAAAACCTGTTTACACTGTGGCAGAAAGAGGGGAAGAAAACCTGCGCGAAGCCACGGAAGGGCTTTCTGGGTGCAATAAATCTATGTTTTCATCATCTCTCCTGTATTCCTTCATTAAAAGGTAAGTTGCTGGGCAGCAATTGAGCTCCATTTGATTGTCGTTATTATTCATAATATCATTTGTCACCCACTTTGTTTTTGCCGGGGCTCCACAGGCCCCCACTGGTGTGTGTTTGGTATGTCGCTTCCCTCTAATTACCAGCCCTAGTCCGGGTTTTGAGGCCTTTCATGTGGCTTTGCCTTTTTCTTTGCCTTTTGAGTGGAAATTATTTTAATTTTATACAGAGACGCCGCGCGCCTAATGCAGCCCGGCCTGTTCCCCGCTGCCAGGAAGCCTCACCTCGCTAATGAGTTCTCCTGCCTTCTTCACCTGCTCCGCATTTAATGACCCGGTGGCGACCCAGCCCGTGCCTTTCATCCACTTCACATCTGCCCTGTATTGGTTCTGACAAAGGAAAAAGAAAGAAAGAAAGAAAAAAAGGCCGGCCATTGTTGGTGCACAGACGTTTAAAGGGCCATTAACAGCCCCCAACGTACCCCGATGCCAGCTGAGCCAAATGAGACGCTGCTTTTGTCTTTCCTGTTTCTGCACAGTCACAGGTAGGGCTCCAAAACCTAAATTAATTTCCCCTTTAATTGGAGCCCTCCCTGTGGCTGGAGGCTCGAGGCCCCGCCCAGCTCTACTGCGGAGAGGCCAGGAGGGGCCAGCGCAGCCCTGGGCCTCATCAGCAAACCCCTGTCTACCTTGGAAAGACACCATCCTCATTGTCTGAGTTGCCGGTTTTCCTGTTTAAATTTATGCACAGGGAAGAAGAAAATGAGGACTCATGCCAGTGCCCAGATGGGAGCCGGCAGAGGGAATTTCACAAGACAGCTGCAGCTTCCCTCCGTGGGAGGAGGAGATTTCTGGATTCTTTACTCAACATTGAATGAGTAGTTTTAATGAAAGCTATTTAAATGGACACTTCTCTGATATTAGCGTATCATAAGTATAGCATGAAACAGTTCTGCCAGGAGGGGATGCCCCACCCCCCCACACACACATACACAGAGGCACATGCATGCATGTGTGTGCACATTGGTGTTTAGCTGTCTGGCTGCAGGTGACCCGTTTTTTCCATGTACTCACAGTCTTGTATAAGAACCCACTGAGAACAGAAAGGATCCAGAAACCAGGGAGGGGGACACAGCAGCAAGAGGTTTTGGGGGAACAGCAAGTTACTTATTCCAAACAATGGCAAGTTATTATCAGCCTTGTTCTCCCACAAATGTCACAAATGTAGCTCCCCCCTCCCCACAATTAAAAGTAAGCTAGAAAATATGTTGCCGATAAGAAGCCCAAGAAGGCAAAAGCAGCTCTGGCGTTTGAATGACAGCAGGAGCACACAGAAGCTGGTGCTGCCACACGTGATCCAGAAACAGGCATCTGTCACTGTGAACTGTGGTCTCGAAGGCTTGGAGAAAGGCTTGATCCAACTCTAGTGCACACACATGCACACACGCATGCTCCCACATGTGCAAGCTCACACTTAGCTTACGTCACTCTGCAAGCCGTAGGCCTTCTTGGCCCACTCCACCTTCATGTCAGTGGGCAAGGCCGTAAACTGATGGGGCACCGTCCGGTAGCCTATGTCTGTGGCTAAGTGCTGGGCCTTCTGGGCATGCACGAGGTGAATCATGTCCAGAGGGACATGGCACCGGGACTTGGTGTCCTCGAAGCTCTTCTTGTATTCCAGTTCGCTCTGCAGCTTGGACATCTGCAGCGAGTGGCTCATTTGCGAATCCCCCTGCGCATCCTTTGCCCCAATGAGCTTTCCTCTGGATCTCTCATAATCTTCCCTGTATTTCACCTATATGTCAGGAACAGAGCATCAGTGCATGAGAATCTCCTGAAAGTGCTGCTAAACTTCAAACCGCAGGCTGCAGAGTTACAGGGAATCCTTTCAGATTTAGTTTGGGCCACTGATAAATTTCCTTTCATCAAACAGAAAAACAAAAGGATTACCCATTAATTCTTTCTTCACCTCGATTGTAGCAACTGAACGCTCAGCTTGAGTAACAAGCTTCTACTGATTTTCTAGTGAGATTCCATCTCTTCTCTATTTGAGATCACTCTTTCCCAATTTTCTTTTATGTAAACCATTGTGTTACATGAAATCCATCTTAACATCTTTTCAGATAATAATGAGAATATTGTAAATGAAAACCAGTCATGAAGTGAAAGGGACACAGAATAACCAAAAGACAGTTGCTGTTTTAAAAAGGAGCCCATGGAGTATCATGGAGTACAGGGAGCAGAAGGAGTATGGGGCCTTGCGGAAAGATAAAACAATAAGGACTCCAACACTGGGCCAACAGCAACAAGAGTCGGAAGCATGAATGTGGAAATGCTTTGAAAGCTATGACATGTGGCCACCATGTGGCATTACTTTCAACACTGTCCTTATCATAGCGCTTAGGAGAGTTGGGCTCTACTCTTACGTCTGCCAGCAACAGTGTCACTATCTGTCATTGTGCTGGTTATGAACCAGATAGGGGCATAGCTGGGCCCCTCAAGTCCATTCACAGGGTGGCTTGTGAAGTGTCACCAGCAAACATTACCATAGGAGCTGAACAAGACTCCACCACATCACCAAGCCCTGGGGTCAGCTAATATTACTCTTATGATTTCATTGCTTTTGCATTGTTCTTTGTTTTTCGAGGCAAGACCTTCTCTGTGTAGGAAGCAGTCTGACTTCCCTTATGGCCCAAACTCCTCATCTCTACCAGACTCTGCCCTGCACGCCAAAACAGGTCCCAGACGTCGCTTTATCTTCTTGCCTCATCACCATTTTGCAACTGCCAGTTTACTAGCAAGCTAAGTACAACCCTCAAGTGTTAAGCAAACATTGCTACACAGGGACAGAGCCAGAATTTCATCTCAGGTCTGACACCACAGCCATGATCTTAACTGTGAATCTTAACATCTTCAGAAAGTCAGAGTACATCGCCAGGCATTAGTTTATCAGTAAAGGACCTTGGGCTACTTTCTGGCTACTAATCACAGTTGTCACTCACTGAAAATCCACGCATGGCAAATAACTTGCTAGGCACTATTAGCACGATCGTCTTGTTGTGAGGTAATTGTTCGCACCCCTATTTTGCAGATAAAAACCCAAGGTTTGGGAAGATAAAGCATCTGCCCAGATGCTTCCAGGCTGCCCCAGTCACAAGGCAAAGGGTTCCGTGGTCTCTCTACCAGCCAGGGACTGACTTACCTCGCTGGCCAGGTCCCTCTTGGCTTTGGCCGCCAGAAAGGTCAAGGAGTCAAGACTCAGCTCAAACCCTCTAGCCTTCTGATTTTCCCAGCTGCTCTTATACAGTTTCTAGAAGGATTGGGAGGGAAAAGATTACCTTATGTGAGAGTTTCCCGTGCCTATATTCCTCCCTAGATACTGAGAATCCCAGATTCTTGTTGCCTAAATACCACTGACTTCTAGGCCTCTTGACACATAGAGTCACTCAAAGGAAGCAGAAATTAAATTCTGTAATCTTTGAGAAACCCTAGGTACCCTCACGGAAGCCTCACAACCATGCTGAAGGAAGGCCAGTGCTTCTCCGGGGAGCACCACTGCAGCCTGCTCATGTCTGTCCATGGCCCCCAAGAGCACAGTTCCAGCTGTACCCCTTGCTCCTGCCCCACTTCCAGCCTCCCGTCCAGCTGGGCTTTTCCTTGTACCTCACATTCCCTCTCCTGCTCTTACCTTCATGCCTCAAGACTTTCTCCAAGGGGAAGGCCCGCTCCCCCTTCCCTCTTTCCCTGTGAGAGTCAGTTCAGCTTTGTTTCCCCTTCCAATTCTCCTCCCTGTCTGTTCACAGATCAGAATCCCAAAGACCCAGTTGCTGAGTAGAACAGCCAACTGCAACCCTTCTTTGTAGAAGGAGAGGAAGATGGGATGGAGAATACTTTTACACTGAGTAGTGTCCACAGGACACGCTCCCTTGGGGCTTCTGCATGTCCGCCTGATGAAGGCCCATGACAGCCCAGCCAGAACAGGGCTCGAGTTAGCATCTCCTTACTAGCAGGAAAGCAGAGAGGCAAGAATTTGTCCAAGGGCACACACCTGCTAAGAGGCAGAACCAAGGGTGAGAGCCAGGCTGCCTAGAGCCATGTGTGAGCTCTTACTCCCTCTGCCATCACTCGGATCTGAGCCCTGGAATAATGGCCCCTTCCAATTCATTCCTCTGTTCAGGGGCTCGGTCCTCCACCAGCTCATTGCTAGAACATTGTCCCTCTGCCCTAAGGAGCCAGATCTGTGGGGTGAGCTGGTTCTACAAGAACCATGTGTAGGTAACCTCAGATGACACTACCAGTGTGCCGTGCCATGTGGGTTTGGGAACAAGTGGCTACGGACACAAGAGATCAGAGCCCGCAGCTGCCCACTCCCCACTCTGGTACCTCACTGAGCTGAGCAGCATTGGCTCGGGCCTGCAGGAAGAGAGGCTCGTCTTTGCTGATGCTGTACTGGTGGAGAGAATCCATGTGTCCTGCCTTGTAGGCCACCTGTTGAGAGAGGGCACCAGTGAGGAGCAGGGGAGGCCAGGCCTGGGAGGGCGACTGCAACTGTAGCCCCAGGGAAGAAACAAAGCCAGACACAGAGGGAAAGTTTCTATGTGATAGTACTCCTCCTAGAATCCAGAAAGGTTGATCACATAGAAGTAGAAAGTAGAATAGAGGTCACTAGAGGCTGGAGAAGATAGTATCCTAACGCCGTTAGCACAGTAGGGACACTACAGGGGGAAAGAACCTACTAAACATTCCAAAATAGCTGGAGAAAAAAAGCTCGAAGATTTTCACATGGAAAAAATAATATCTGAAGAGATGGCAAGGCTAATTACCTTGACTTGATTACCACATATTACATATGCAAATCAACACTATAAGGGCTGTCCAAATAGCTCAGGGGATTAAAGCACTTGCAAGCAGGTATAGGTGCCAGGGGTTCAATCCCCGGGCCTGCTGCGCCAGCCCTGTCCAGAGGGCATGCTGAGACAGCAACTGAGACTGGGCATGGTGGCGCATACCTATTATCACAGCTCTTGAGAGGCTGTAAACTGGCAGATCACTATGAGTCTGAACTAACAGTGAGACCCTGCACACCCTATAGACCCTTCCCTAAAAAATACAAAAAAAAAAAACCAAAAAACACTATAACACTATATTACACAAATAACTACAATTAAAACAATGTGTGTGTGTGTGTGTGTGTGTGTGTGTGTGTGTGTGGATCTGTGTGTATACTGACATACATATACACAAACTCTAGGTGACAGAATACAGCAAAGTTTAACTAAGGTCAGGAGCTAGCCTGAAAACCCCTCCACGTCATCTGCATTGACATCTTCTCCTTGAGATGCCCTTGACCTCCCAACTATTGCCATCTGTGCTGTCCATGGTCATGGGGTAAAAGGGTGCCCTGCGAGAGGGTTCCCAGGTGGGACACTCTGACCCCTGTGCCTTTGTAGTCAACCTTAGTGCCCTGAGAGGTACTGGGCCAGCAAGAGCAGCAACCAGAGCTCCTGCCCCTTAGGAAACTTAGCACACCTGCTCCTCCTCATTCCCAGTGTCTGCGTTGGGCTTTCAAGCTGCAGCCTTCTGTGGACTCTATGTTGAAAGCATCATTTTGGAAAGACATACCTGGACCTTCAGGATGGAAAGCTAGCGAGGGTCAGGCAAGCTTATAGGAACACGTGCACCTGTGTGTGTGCATGTGTATATGCATGTGCACATACGTGTGTACATATATGCATGTGTATGTGTGTAACACTAACTAATCCATAAATACTGCACATAGCACCTCATTGCTCTGTCTCCCACATTTGAGCTCAGATAAGCACGACCCACACATATTCCCTGAAGAAATATCAGCTTTCTCGAAGATAATTGTCTACTGGCTCCAAAATTAGAGTCTTGGATGAGAAGAAAGCAAAAGAATAACAAAGGAGTTAACAAATATTGAAAGCAGAAAAGGAGTAAGGTCGGCCCTGAGTCTATCTCTAACACCTGGGGGAGAAGCAGAGGGGTAAGGAAGGAAGGCCTGGTGTCCAGTTCCCAGAAACAACCAGAAAGCGCCTGGGGAGCTGGGTCCGGCCTGCGTAAGGGGTAGGCTCTTTGCTCACTAAATCACCCCCACATGGCACCTGCTCTTGTCTTCGGGCGCTCCCAGGCTCACAACGCAGCAGCTCAGTGGAGAGCGGGCAGGCCGGCACTCACCCCACTCTGCAGCTCCTGGCTCCTCTTGGCGTGTTCCATCTGGGAGCTGTCAGCGACGCTGGTGAACTTCTGCTCATCTGCTCTCTGCCGGTAGCTTTTCTGTCGCCAAAGAAAAAGCCCATGTTTCGTTAGGATCGCGCTGCCTCCTACCACCCCTATGAAAGTGAACATACACATGCACGTGTTCTGTGGCCCAAGCATTTGGGGAGAATGTTCTAGTTGTTCCTGTAGCTTGAACAGGACCACTCAGCCCCAAGTCAGCCCACTGGGTGAGCTTGATTTCATGGCTATTTTCAAGCAGGAACTTCAATGTTTATTCTCAGCTAATCCCGTGTCTCACTGTGTGCAAGATGGTATTTTCACTTTATAAGTCTAGATCCAACTTAAGAAACTCAGGTAGAAAAAAGTTGGTCTTTACAGCCACAGAAACAGGTTCAAATCTCCACTCGAGCTTCATGGCATTGCTTAAGATCAAGATCCTGAGCTTCCCTTTTTGCAACAATACAATAGAGACAAGAAAAGCTGTTTTACTCTGGGATGGACGAAGACTTCACGCCACGTGCTTTCTGTGCAAGCCAAGCCCTTGCCATATGTGCTTAGGGCTTCCCCACTGCCACTGTCTATGGCTGTGCCAAGTCTGTCCAGGAAGCACCTGTTCTGAGGAAGGAGGCCCAAGGGCCATCAACGCAAGGCCGGAGGTCAGCTGGTTCTCACCCTCGGTTTCTCATTTTCCAGATCACTGAAGTGATCACTGACCTTATGTGCCCCTGACTCAGACACACAGGTTAGTTGGCAAATATTCAAGTGTGCTAATTCTGTCCCCATGGGGACTTCTTGTCTTTCCTGAACATTAGTTCGTCTAGCCTTCCTGTTGCAGGAGCCAGAGCAACTGCTGGGGAGGGCCTGTTGAATCAACAGCGCCACGTGGTGGGAGATCAGAAATGAGCTTACAGCCCGGGCTCCCAAAGCTCCCAGGGCCATCACCAAAGGCGCTGAAAACACCAGCAGAGCCCCAAACAGTGACTGGAACACTGGGAACTTCAAAGTTCCTAGCTTTGGAGAAAAAAAAGTCTAAACAGAATACCCTAAAATGTCTTCTAATTCCCTTTTTAGTTCTGTTATGTTGAATAGAAAAACTCCTTCTCCCCATCCCTGAGGAAGGAAGTCACATTGCTCTTCCATTGTTGGAAATTTCCAGTCATCCTAGACTCTGTGTTGGTCAAATGACCAGTACTCATGGCGGAGCCAAAAGTCCATTCTGTCATATAAAATGGTGAAGGAGATACTCTCCTCCTGGCTCTCAAAGAGCTTAAGAACTCATAGGCAACACAAAATAACGACACTGAAGCTGACATTCCTGAGACTGGAGGACCCCGCCGTGGCCCTTCCAGGCCTGTGCCCCCTGTCTATCCCAGGCACATGGAGGCTTCTGGCTCCATCTGGATTTCAGCAAGTTTCCAAGAGGACAGGTAATAGGAATCCCAAAGAATGTTTTTCTCTCTACTCTCCTCATAATTTATGTATTGTATTCTAATTGTAAATGGGTCTTGGTTTGAGAGGAGGTTGAGTTCAGTGGAGAGACAAGAATAAATTATAAAATATGTTTTGGGGACGCAATATTTCCTAGTGGACAAAAGTTAGGATGGTTGGCCACGCACACTAAGACCCAGTTTTACTACCTTCTCCTCATATGTAATTGGGAATATTAACAGGATAATCATATGCCTACTAATATTGGACCATTATGACCTATAAATAGAAATGTATATTAACATACTCAAAATGGTCCACAGACTACACTGGCGCAGTGTAGTTTGCCATAAACGGTAGTTGCTCTATCATTCCCATTATCACTCGCAAGAGATAGGCCAGCTCGCTTTCCCGGCCCTGAAACAAGAATCCCTTCTGAAGATCCCAAACAAAGTTCCTGAAATAGTCACACTTCCAAATGAAGCATCCTTTAAACGTCCTCCTTTGTCAGCTGCCAAAGCCAGCCTTCCATAGGGCAGCGAGCCAAGCAAGCCTGGGGTCACTGAGACCTTGGACAGAGTCTCGTTCAACCTTCTCGGGTTTTTTTTGGGGGGAGGGCCAGGAAGGTTTGGTGATTTGTCCCAAGTCTGCAGTGAGTGTATTGCAGGGCATGTGAACACTCACCTCCAATAGTGTGCTCCTTGCTTCAGGAGGAACACCTCATCCCCAACACGAGGAACGCCTCATCCCCAACACGAGGAACGCCTCGTCCCCAACACGAGGAACGCCTCGTCCCCAACACGAGGAGCGCCTCGTCCCTAACAAAAGGAGCACCTAGTCCCTAACACGAGGAACGCCTCGTCCCCAATACGAGGAACGCCTCATCCCTAACACGAGGAGCACCTCATCCCCAACACGAGGAGCGCCTCGTCCCTAACAAAAGGAGCACCTAGTCCCTAACACGAGGAATGCCTCGTCCCCAATACGAGAAACACCTCGTCCCTAACACGAGGAACGCCTCATCCCTAACACGAGGAATACACTAAGATTGAGTATTCCTTATCCAAAAGGCTTGAAACCAAAAGCACTTTGGATTTCAGATTGTTTTTTTCAATTGTTTATAATATTTCCAACTACAAAATGAGATGATGGAGACAGCGCTCAAGTTCAAGCACAAAATTCATCTGTTGCAGGTCTGCCTCACATATACAGCCTTAAGGCAGCTTTTATGCAATATTTTGAATAATTCTGCACATGAACCAAATTTCATGGCATGGAATTTTCTACTCAGGCCACAATGATGGTGCTCAGGAAGTTTGGGATTTTAGATTTTTAGACTAAGTGTGCTCAACTTACATCATCTTTTTATGAGAAGTTATTTATGCGCTGGGGCACAGACTCCTTAGCAGAAATTGGTAGACTTCTTAAAAATAGTTCAGTGTTATTCTCAGGGTGTGTCACACACACACGCATGGTGCTGAAGCAAGTACTACGCTTTGGATCACATCCCATGTATAAGACAGGGGAGGGGGTGCAGAGGAAAAGGTCACTCTGCAACCTGAGCATCTAGAACCCTGGCAGCCAGAGGCTGGGGCTCAGGTTACCTCGCTGACCAGCTGTCCAGCCTTCTTGGCCTGCTCCAAATGGAGACTCCCCTCCGTCAGCCACCCGACTCCCTTCATCCATGCCAGGTCAGCCTTGTACCGTAGCTGCAAGAGAAAAGCCATCAAGAGTTCATGGGACACATAGATGCATGTCGGGCAAAGCGAACAGAGGTAGGAAAACCTCAGTCTTGCATTTGTCTTCCCAGAACTTCTTCTCCCTGCTGCTCTATAGCTGGGTGAATCTCTACCTGTGAGGCAAGGCCCATGGGTCCACCTGGTCATGAAAATATCATGACCTCCCTTAGTGCTGAGGTACCAAAGTCTGACCAAGTAAAGCATTTCTCCTATTTTTTGACAAAGGATCTTCTTTGCCAGCCTACTAAAATGACAAGATTTTCTTATCCTTTACATTTGTTCCTCCTTTGCTCATAACCATTGCCAACACATCCGGGCTTCTGCCATGGCTGTGAGCCCCAACCCTCCACCTTGAACTCTCCATTGCTCGGACTCTACCTCCCCACCTCTCTGCCCCGGGTCATTGTACATTTCTACCAGCTCTCCTCAGTCCTCGAGTTAGGTACTAGACTCATGCACAGGTTCAAAAGCACTCTGAGCCTGTGTCTTCTAACTGTGAGACACATGGAAGAGCCAATGCTGAGCGAGGTTCACCTCGCTCTGGAGCCCATAGGCTTTCTTGGCCCACTGAGTCTTCAAGTCTTCTGGCAGCACAGTGTATTCATGCAGTTTCTTCCTATAATCCAGGTCACTGGCGAGAGCTTGGGCCTTCTTAGCATGCCTGATGTTTACCATGTCCATGGGCAGGTGGAAGTGGGTCTTACTTTCTTCAAAGCCTTTCTTGTATTCAACCTTGCATGGACCAAAACAAGACTGATTAGTTAGAGGCTGGTCTGGATGGGGTGATGTGAAAATGCAAGAAAGATTCCTAGGCTTTGCGGAGGGCATTCTGTTCAGTCACCATCTGTGATCAAAAAGGTCTGACTCAGGTCAGGTGTGCTGGGAGATGTGGTTTCCTACACTCCATCTCTGGAAGGTCTGCCTCTCCAATCTGAACTCTTTTCCTGGTTGCTCTAGGAGGAAATAAGTTATCTATGGCTTCTGTAGAAGCTTAAAAGACCCAATAACAAAGTTTGGGCCATCAAGCCAAGCAAGTCTGCTTTCAAACTTAACCATCTTCTTACCAGATGGGCAACTTGCAGAAGTCATATCACGTCTCTTAGGACTCATTTTCCCCAGGGGACTGGACTGGTTATTATGAGAGTGGGTTACCACAAAGCATGCCTATCTCATATGTTTGTCTCCTTTGTCTACCTTTCCTCACACATTACAGTGCAACACGGAGCCCTCACCAGATGCAGGTGCCCAATCCTAGACTCTTACAGAACATGTACCAAGATAGTTTTTTTTTTTCTATATAAATTACCACTTTTAGGCCTTCTGGTATGGTAACAGGAAGTGGATTGGGACAGTGTCTCAGAAAAGCTAAGCTTTTCAACTTGTTATAAGTTATACAGTCTTGTGGCCCTTGTATCTCACACAGAATTTGGTCCATAGTAATAGCTTGTGAACATCTACAGCATGAATAAATATGGCCAAACACATTTTGAATCTGATCTGAAGGTTCTGGCACCTTATAGCCATACTCCTCACTTGCTTTACAAAAATAGTGTGTTTTGGCAAAATAAAGAAACCTTTTAATGAGAATCCAACGCAAGTCAAAAAAGAAAACCTGCAGATAGTAACTGTTCCAGGTCTAGCAGGCCCCAAGAAAACTCTGAATGTCACACAATGTAAGTCCTAGGCTTGGGCTGGAGGCTAGAAAACTGTTTACCTCACTGCTCATTTTGGCCACCTGCAGGGAATGCAGAAGCTTCGAGTCAGTAGTTCCTATGGCTTTGCCTTTTGTTTTTTCATATTCTTCTTTGTATTTAATCTTGAAAGGAAGAAGAAGGTCTACTGTGAGTGAGAAATGACCTGGCCATCTAAGGGATGTTAGTTAATAAGTCCAAGTAAAACAATTCTGAAAAACCACCTCCCGGTCTTCTGTGAATCCAGAAAAAGACCCAAGTATTGGGATGTTTACCAAGCTACAGGCATTATTTTTTCAGTAGCTCGGCTGACACTTTATTGGAGCCATTCTTCACGCATTGCTGAGTTAATGAGGGCAGACCTACATTGCTCGCGAGCTCCCCGGAGGCTTTGGCAGCCAGCAGAGATATGGCGTCCAGCTTCATCTCAAACCCTTTCCCTTTGGTCTTCTCCCAGCCCTCCTTGTACTTAACCTGAAAAACAAAAACACAAGACAGCAGTGTTCCCACTAAGAGCTGAAGAGGATTTTTTTCCCTAAAGCAAAGTTGATCTCATCAACTCTGTACAGCCTAGAGTCTCTAGTGGTTACCTTCAAACTGGTAACAATCATTCTGAGTACAGTTCACTGGTCCTCAGCCCTAGAGCCACATGAGGTCATGGTGACAGGTCTGTACACAGAGAGGACCCAGGTGCTCCTCCTGGCTCTGCTATTTGCTAACCATGGGACTCTGAGTCATTAAGTACCTCTGTGGGCCTTAGTTTACCATTTATAAATACAACATCATATTATGGCACCTAGGGTTGCTGTGACACTAAATTAGACGTGGTCTACAGAAACAAATTCTAAGCTGGTCAGGTAAGGTACTGATATTGTCAGTCTCGAACTGGTTGCTAGCCCTTTTCTAGAGCTTTCCACTCAGCAGCTGCAAATCTCCACATCAGGCCTGTAAAACTTGAGAAATTAAAACGCTCACTTAGGGTCAGCAGGTAAATTAGTAGTTGTGCCACTATCCAAACCCAGGCCTAACTGATACTCAAGCCTTTGTCACCTGTGTCTCCATAATACCTCCTAGGGACACTAGGGTAAGTCACTAACATCTCTCATATCACCTGCGGCAGTGCAGAACTGGCTTTCAAAACACGTGAGATCTTTTTTGTTCTTCTCCTGCCCACAAATGGATGAGTCCAGTACAAGAGGCCTCATCCCAGCCCACTAGTGACTCCCAAGAGACTCGGAGGCTGAAGAGTGTGCTTCTCACACTTACACTTCAGCGGTGGTGATGATGGGTATTGTGTATACACACACAACATATATGCTCATAAGATGAGAATCTGTGACTAATTCCTCCTTAGAGGGCTACAGTATGCCGTGAGGCAGTAAAACACAAAGCGATTACACGGTGATACCTTGGAGGAACCTCTCTTGGGAAAAGAACATCCCCCACCTGTCGGAACCCCTCGGTACTTTCCTCTTCACAACTGCCCACCACCCCGCTGCAGCCCTCCCCCGGTGTGTTCACCTCGCTAAAGAGCTCGGCGTTGGTCTTGGCCTTCACCATCTGAGGCACATCCTGGGGCAATGTGTAATTCAACTTATTCTTCTCGTAGTCAGCACGGTAATTCACCTGTCGGATTTGAAATACATCTGCTGTGTTTTTATAAGGGCAGGACGACTTTGGGGAGGATTGTCTCTTTCTCCTGAGACCCATCATTAAGGAGAAAGTTCTGGAAAAGGCTTTTTACAAGGAAGCCTGTAATTTAAGGTATGTTTTTAAATTAATAATCTAAAGATGCCAAACTAAAAAACTTTCAAAAATTTCTGACTTTGCCAAAGTCCCCCGTGACTATTGTACCCATGTTCACTACAAGCTTATTGTTGTAACTTACAGGAGTGCAGAATACTTTGCTATGTGCTAGGTAGAGAGTCAGTGATAAATGATTAAATACACTGGAAAAGGCTATCTTACCTGACACACACAAAAGAGCTAACCAGGCACACGGTTCCTGATAGGAGACATGTGATATCTGTCTCGCTAGTATTTTCTTTTTTTGGTGTGATGTATTAAATTATGTAATCCTATTTATCTGTTCCTTACCTTTTAGAGATTTATTCTGAGTTATTTGTAGATTACATTATATGATGTCTGAACTTTTTTCCTCAAAAGTATAAGGGGGAGGGAAGCAGGTAGCACAAAGGTGGGCCAGGAGTTGACGGCTGTTGAGCTGGGTGGTAGATTCATGGCTATTCCTGGGACAGTCTCTCTACTGTTGGAAAGGTTTGTTTGTTTGTTTGTTTTTAATACTATGGGGGTGGGGCTGGCAGTATGTGATGCTGGGGATCGAACCACAGTCCCTGTAGCTGCCTAAGCTTGCCTAAGCAGGTGCTTTATACCACTAAGCCATCT
>PVKN010022108.1:0-15281 GCA_004027915.1 Capromys pilorides
GTGGGAAAAATTTTAGCTCATTGTTCCTCAGGCAAAGGACTTCTACTTAGAACATAAAAAGTACAGAAAAAAAAAAAAAAAGATACCCCCCAAATTCAAAGACCCAACCCAAAAACGGGCATCTGAAGTGAATATGCATTTCTCATATGAAGAAACACAAATGATAAATACATGAAAAAATGTTCAAGTGACTGGTCATTGGAGAGATGGAAATTAAAACAACACTGATATACCATCTCACCCCAGAAAGAATGGCTGTTATTAAGAAATCAATCAGTAAGAAACGCTGGTTGTACTGTGGTGTAAAAGAAACCCTTCCCCAGTGTTGGTGGAAGTATAGACTGGAAATCAATGTAGAGAGATTCCTCAAAAAACTAGGATGATAGCTTCCATTCAACCCAGCTGTTCCCCTTCTATGTATTTTTTGAAAAGAATTAAAAATATAAAATCACAGTGATGTACGTTCACCTATGTTTATAGCAGCACAATTTGTAATTGCTAAATATTGGAAACAACCCAAATGCCCATCACCTGAGGAATGGATAACAAAGATGTATTATTTTTATTCATTGGAGCACTAGTTATCCACAATGAAGGATAAACTTGAACCTTTTATAGGTAAATGGACGCAATCTGGAGACCATACTTATAAGCGAAATAAACCAGACTCACATATGTAAATGCCACATTGTCTCCCTGGTATGAGAAAATGAAAGTGTAAATAACATCTAAAATTTACAATAGATATTATGAAATGGGAAGAAATTATTCAAAAAGAAAACGGAACTAAGATGGGTAAAAGGGAAAGGACAGTAGGGAAAAGGAAAAAATGAAACTCAGTTATACTATTAGTATATCTTAGTTCATTAAATGGAAAGGTTTATACTAATATCAACTGAAGAAACTAACTTTTAGGCCCATATCTTATGCCCTAAATAAGGATAATAACATTTAATTAACTATTGTTATTATCTTATTATTTATTTTTTCCTGCCTCAGGCTTATTTGTTCAAAGAGCACAGGAGGATACCAACCCCCCACAGATGGTAGCTCACGGGTCACACTAGTCCTTCGCTTTCACATCAGCAGATAGAGGCTTTTACTGTGGAGCCTTCACAGGGGCCTGGATACCTTTGGGAGCTAGGCCTTGGCTGAATCCTGGACCTTGGCTAGAGCTTAGGCCTTTGGCCAGCAAGGCCTGTGATCCTTGGCCATTGGGTAGGGATACACTTTCCAAGCTTCTGGTGGGCAATATAGGCAAGTCCAGTGAGCCTGTGGTTTCTACTTCCTTTGGGATGATCTTGGTCTTGACCTCCTTGGGCTTGACAAGGGCCCTGATAGCCTCAGCACGTGCACCCATGGCCTTGGTATTGTTTGCCTACATCTTATTGAATTCTTTCTTTCTGTGCTTCTTGGAAAAACACATTCCTAAAGAACTTGGGATCTACCCACTTCAGAGATCTGTACTGTTGTGACAGCTTTGATGCCATTTCTGCGCCATTTTCAGGACTGGTTGTGTGTGGTGTGGTTCTTGGACTTGGCTGTAATTGCACTGTAAGCTGCAGCTGCCAAGCACCAGGAACCTGAATGATCCTATTGTTACAATTTTTTAACAAAATGTATTTGTTTGTTGCAGGGTTTCACTAGCTTGGGCTCCTGGTGATCTTCCTGCTTTCAGTCTCCCCAGAGCTGGGATTACAGGCGTATACCACTATGCCTTTGGGACTGTGGTTAGCTCAGCTTTAGTCTGCTAAGCTATTTTGCTGGCCCCATTTTATGAAGTTTTGTCTCTTGCAGGGTCACAGTAGCACACCTGTCCTAGCTGCTGCACAGTAGGGTTATAGGTAGAGGTTTCTGGGGTTGCTGGGATTGTTAGGATAGGGCTGCTGCTCCACAGGTAAGATTTTGCTTCCTGTTCTTTTTCACACCATAGCCACTCCCCTCTAATTTAGATCAGGTTTAGGAAAGTTTTGCCATCCCATTCTGAATCTGACAGTCAAGTTCTCAGATCATCATGTAATATTCTCTCTTAGAGGCACCAATTGTCTATGATGAATGTTGAAAAACACATGGATAAACTGGTAGACTGTTGTACCAAAAAGCCCTGAGATAGTAAAGACAGGAAATGACACAAGAAACCTGGAGATGGATTCTGTTGTTGGATTTATTTAAACTGAAATTGCACAATAAATTTACTATATTTTGCCTTTCAAAAATAGTCACTCTTTGGTATGAATGAAAAGCACAACAAAGCATACCTTCCATATTGAATACTGTGGAGCTTATTCTTGGATATTTCATATTAGTCAATAGTTTCATATTTGTCAATGAATATAAATTTGGTTTTTTATTTGGGATCACCTTGATGTTTCTGATTGACAAGATTCACACTATCCTCAGTCTCTTTTACACTACACATCATTTGATTTGCCTCTTGCCATTTCTTCTCATCTTCAATATTCTACCTTTGCAAACTTTTGCTGTCTTTTTCAACCTGTAATGGGGAGAAGCTATACAGCTCTCTTGTTACTCACATCCTATGCACATTCAACATAGTGCATTTGGGTTTGGATTTTAAGAAAATAACTTTTTCAATGAAGATAAATTGACCGTGATTGCTTGATTCCACATCTTCCTTTTTACTTCCTTTTTGTATTTACTTATCAATAGTTATGCTGCTGGCATGCTTTCATGTGCCAAGAAATTTCCAAAGCAAATATAAAATATGCTTTCTGCCCACAAGAATTTAGATGTCTTATTGGGAATACAACATGCTCACACACCAACAGGATGACCATATATCATGATTGGTTGGAGTTGCTTCATATTTAAAACACCTACTTTCCCAGTGAAACTATTATTAGCATCATTTTGCTCCTAAAAGAATGTGAACTTCAGCAGTAAATGATATAGTCATCCTCCACATAAACCAGCAGTAGCAAAGCCAAGGGTTAAGATTTGTTGCAGAACTATACAAAGGCTGTAAGTATAACAGGAATTTAGAGAAAGAGGCAATGGGTGTAGGTTTCTTGAATCTCAGGGACAAAGGGAGAAGAATTGGGCCAGGAAGAATTTATTGGATTTGTTTAGAAAGAGGGAACAGAGAAAGGCACTGTACTTCTAGGGAGAACAGGAGGATCAAAAGTCAAGAGTCAAAAGTGTGTGAAGTCTGAGAAACTATGTCAGTCTTCATGCTTCCCCTGGTAGAAAGCAGACAAACACTGCAAGGAAAGAGAACTCAAGTTGTAGGGAGGCTAGGAAGAGCCAGAGATTAGATTTGATTTAATGGGTGGCAAGTTAAGTAGGAAAACTATGATGTCATGAAACCTGGTTAGTGTGTGTGTTACTCAGCTTTAGTATAAGCAAGAACTGAAGGGGACAGACAGATAAGGAACGGAAGAGTATTTTAAAGCTTTTTTTTTTTTCAGAATTTCAAGGCAAAGTGAGGCACATCTGAACAAGATCGGAGAAGGTGACAAGTAATGAATGAGAGAGGAAGGATAAAAAGAATGGACAGGCTAGGTCGTGAAGCAGCATTAATGATGAAGGAAAAAAAAGCACCAGAGATCATTCTGAGTTTTCAAAGTTGGGAAAGTGGATGCCTCTGCTAAAAACAGTGTTGCAGTGGGTACTGGTACCAGAAGACCTATGTGCCTTTTGAGGGCTGCTGTTGGGTCAGAAGGGGCATAGGCAGACCCTGAACTCTGAGCATGCAATGTTCTGCATGTCATAGGCCTCAATATCGGTGCCTTCCTCCTGGCCTCTACCTACTTTCTGCCTGGGACTTACCCCACTGAGTTGTACCTGGCTAAATGTCAACATGCCACACATTGGTGACAAAGAGGGGGGAAAGGAAGTACCTATTACAACAAACACTGGCTTTATTCTAATCAGTGGCAAACTTGGTTAGACAGTGCTGAGCTCGACTATGTAAAGGTTTCTGAGAAATAGGGCAAGCTGACTGATCATGGAGTTTTGTTACAACTAACCCAGAGCAGGGTCCAGGAAACAGAACCTGGAAAGAGACATCCTGACAGAAGACAGCAAGGATCAGTCAGTGGTAAGACCTGGGTGGTGCCAAAGGCAGTGGCTCTATCAGAGGTGCTCTGAATAGGACAGATACAGACATGCCTGCTCTACACAAAAAAGTCTTAGAGGTAGCTGAACTCCAGACTGCATTAGCTTCAAGTAGAAATGAAGATCTATGCATGTTTAAGAGAATTTCTTTTTTTTTGTGGGACCAGGATTCAAACTCACAACCTTGCACTTGCCAGTCAGGCACTTGTGCCACGGAGCTATCTCCCTGACCCCCTAAGAGGATTTCTTATCAGAAACTTGCATACACCTTCAGAAGTTTTGAATTTATTGTCAGTTCATAATATCATAGTGACTACAAATGTTCTATGGTCTTCATCTCCATATGAAGTTTTAGGACAGAAATACTAGCAAATATTGGCTTCTGAATCTCTCATTTTTTTGACGTGGATCTTGTATGACACAGTTGATACGAGTTTAGGGAACTGGATTGGAATATATGGTAGGTCACTGGCAATAACAGTAGGTCTCAGCAAAATGCTAAAAGGATTAATCTGGACTAACTATACAATTGTGCTTTCTTAGAGAAGCAAGTAGGACAAGGTGGCCTTACCTTAGGGTACTGGTGAGCATCTAAGATCAGCTAAATAATTCAGGGAGTTAAATACAAAGGGCCTGGGCAATGCAGAAAGCATTACTTTCTATTTTCAGGGCCACTACTGGCTCACACAGCACCAAAATGCAGATAAGAAAGGTGCCCTTCCTCAAGGAAGCTGGCTTTCGTCTGCCAGAAAGCATCACACTAAGTACACGATCCACAGTGTCAGCAATGCATTATGGCAAGCAGTCAGGCCATAGTGATCTTGCTTATGCTACAGAAACATCTCTTGTGACAGAGCCTGTTTTTGTCAACCCTGACTGTAGTATTAAGTGCAGGTTTTGTAAGAATTCAGCAACTCAAAATTAGAGATGAGTCCTTGGTAGCTAATCCAGAACTGGGTCTCACCCATTACATAAAATGGCCCAAGAATGCCACAAATGCCAGCACCTGCTTATATTTTTCCACATTTTCACTTGCTCCCTATGTCGCAGATAGAAGGACCTGTAGTTTTGAGAAGAGGATACTCCCTTATTGGGGTTATGGAAGAACAGTGATGAAGTAAGGACACATACCAGACTCATTGTGGCACAACCTCAAGCATGCTGGCTCAGCTGGCCTAGGACAGTGTCTAGGTAGCATCAGTGAACAGAGCTCTGCGGCAGACACTTCATAAGCTGGAGTGCACTTCACAGGCATTATGTTCTCCAAATTAAACACTTCGAACAGGCTGCTGGTATCTCAATACTGACTCATCAGAAAAGGTCTTTTTTTCTAAATTTATGTATTTGGTACAAGGTCTCACTATGTAGCTTGGACTCATAGTGATCCTCCTGCTTTTAGCCTCCCCAGTGCTGGAATTACAGGTGTTTGCCACAACGCCCGGATGTGGTTGCTTGCTCAGGGCACCCAGGGGTGTGGCCAGTGTGGCATGCAGTACCAGAGATCAAAACCTGTCCCTAGCTTTCCTAAACAGGTGCTTAGTATGCTGAGTTATCTCACTAGCCCTAGAAAAGACAATAGTTCCAGAGCAAGTGACTTTCAACTCATTTTCTATTGACTTTAAGCTTCATTAAATGTATTAACTTCTAGATTGAATCCTAAGAAGTGAGTGATGGTATGCAAATAATGGAAAACAGTAGTAGTATAAAATAACAACTGTAGACTCCACACTAGGAGTGATGGCACATGCCTATAAATCCAGTAGCCTTGGGGACTGAGTCAGGAGGATTGCAAATTTGAGCCCAACTTGGGTAATCTGCCAAGACCTTGTCATAAAATAAAACATTAAAAATGGGCTGGCCCTGTGTTCAACTCCAGTGCTGCTAAAAAGATCAATCAT
The DNA here is from genome assembly GCA_004027915.1 of Capromys pilorides. Lineage (NCBI taxonomy): Eukaryota > Metazoa > Chordata > Mammalia > Rodentia > Capromyidae > Capromys > Capromys pilorides. The sequence goes on from PVKN010022108.1 coordinate 5,976, forward strand.
TACTGGTTTTTTTTTACTGCCCAATGTGGTGGCACATACCTGTAATCCCAGCACTGGGGAAACTGAAGCAGGTGGATTTCTGTAGTTTGAGGCCAGCCTGTGCTACAAAGTGAGTTCAAGACCAGCCTGAACTTCATAGTGAGACCCTGTCTCAAAAAGACAAATCATAATCATAATTATAGTTTTATTGCAACTGCATTTTTGAAGAGTATTCAGAAAGTCAAAAGATGCTCTAAGTCAAAAGGCATGACCCACTGAGTAAATCATTGGAAAAACTAGATGGTGGGTCAATTATAGCCCCAGCAGCACAGCACAACGTGAGAGATGTATGTTGGGTGATAACCTTCACTCTGGGTTCTGGTTACAAACTTTATTTTATTTATTTATTTTCCTGTATTTAGGACAGTGTCTACAGGGTCTCATTACATAGATAAGACTCATAGTGATTCTCCTGTTTTTAGCTTTCCAAGTGCTGGGATTACATGAACGTGCCACCACGCCCAGTCTGTCACCATCTCAGCACGCCCCATGGGCAGGGCCGGCATGCAGACAAATTTTAAATTAAATCCAATACACTAAGCTTCACTCAGCACTAAGACTTCACTTAATAAGGTACTTCTTCCTGGAGTTTAAACCGAAGTCTTCAGGTGCAGGAGTCTAATGAAAGATTCTCTCATGAATAATACCTTGGTCCATACTTACCAATGAATCTTTAATGAAATGCCATTAATTGTCAGTCACTATAAAACAGATGAGATTATGTAAAAAATATGAGCTTTTCAATAAAGCTTATTTTTACTTTGAAGACACTGTCATGGGAACATTGTATTATCACTACAAAAGCTTTGCTAATAATTCGCCCAATAAAGTATGTTTTTTCCAGTGCAGTTCTGCCCTTATTTATAAGCATTTTATAGATTTTAATTCATCTTTTCCCCAGTGTTTTGTTTTGTTTTTTTTTAAATTTATTTATTTATTTATTTGTTTGCTTGTTGTGTTTGTTTGTTTCTTTTATTTATTCATTTTGTGGCTGGCTTAGCCTGCCCTGGTGGTGGCGCTGGCGCAGCACATGGTGCCGGGGATCGAACTGCAGTCCCCGCAGTTGCCTGAGCCCTCCTAAGCAGGCGCTTTAGACCACTGAACCATCTCGCCGGCCCCTCCCCAGTATTGTTTTAATCAGTCTAGTCACTCTTGTTCAAAAAAATAACCCTGCAATTTTGACATGTGAGATTTTATAAAATTAACTAGTCATCTGCTTCTTCTGTACTAATTTTTCAAATTAATACATGACTGGTGCACTGTCTCATAAGCAACACAGTAAAAGAGGATGGGGATTCAGTGTTTATGGAATCTTTCCTCAGCATGTAGTAGAGAGCCATAGCAGCACAAATTGCTCTCTTAACATAGAGAGGACCAATTTTATCTCTTTTCTAGATTACTTAGATTAAAAAAAAATGTGGGTTAGGTAAATAAACTCTTTTCATCTCTACTGATAACAAGAAAAACCAGGTACCATTATTCTACATAATAATTCTTCAATCAATAGCTCCTTTCAAAAATTACTTTATATTGTAACACAGTATAAGGGGAAAAAAAAAACCTTAGCTAGTTATACTCAATTTTAGTCTCTACTTTTTTATTTTCATTGGCAATTTATTGGGTGGTAGAAACTTACAGTAATGTTTTGATGTTCATCACTCCAAATACGTTATGAAGCGACGTGAGGCTGGATGTTCCGCACTAGACCCCACATGTTACTGAAGTGAAGCCAAAAACCTCTCTTCCTCCTTACTTGCCTATCATGGAGACCTTGTTCTGTACAGCTGTTGGTTAAGAACGGAGGTGACAGAAAACTTTCTATCTACCCTATGAGGATTCTGTAATTGAATCTGTCTGAAATAATGAAATTGAAATCTGAAATAATGGAATTATTTCAATTACTGACAAATAGTCAATGGGAACATAAACAGGATGAAAATATAATCCTGAATTCAGTGAGATGAAGAAACTTATATACCTTCTTCCCAGGGCTAAAGAGAGGATTCTGGAAGTGAAAAATGGCATGAAAGAACAAGTGCCAGGCTGTGGCAGTGCTCTGGGTGTGGTGTAACTTTCAGCCCTCTCCTGTGACTCAAGAGGAGGCACAGGTTCATGAAGTCCCCTGGCAGTAGATGAGAACAGATAAGAGGAGTTCAGAGAACACCCCACTCTGCATTTGCTGCTCCCCAAGTTAGTCTATTTGGAGGTGGCATTTCCTGGATTCCTACCAGTACAACAGGTAATATAAATATTTAAGACAAAACTTGTTTTCAAGTAACTTATCTTAGGAAATTATCTGAATAAGTTGGTGAAAATGCTAGTGATCAATATGAACAAAATGTCTTATAAAAGAAGAGAGAGAAAACTGATTCCACATTGATACTCTGAATAAATACCCTAGGAACAGGCACAGTTACCTCTAGAGTATGAGGCTATGGAGGCCTTTTAGTGTTCATTGTTTATAATTTAGGTTTTTACAAAGCCTAAATTTATTTTTATAATCAGGGAAGAAAAAGAAGAATCAAAATAATATGTCTTTGAATAAACACTCTAAGAGAACAAATGAACAGAAAATGTTTGTTTTAGGGTACTGGTGGTTCACAGTTGCATTTTGGCCTGTTTTCAAGTTGCTTTTCTTTTCTTTTTTTTTTTTTTAAAGTTTATTTTATTTTCTTAAACCTCATTTATTTGTTTGTGTTATGGCCAGCTCAGCCTTCCCTGGGTGGGAGTGGGGGGAGGGCAGCACAACATGTGGTGCCTGGGATCAAGCCGCGGTCTAAACTTGCCAGTGCATGCGCCTTAGACCGCTGAGCCATCTCACCAGCCCTCAAGTTGTTTTTCTAATAGCATTTTACCAACATTTAATACAAAAGTAAAAGAAGTATATGGAAGATTTGAGATCTCTTATTTGAATAATGTGCTTTATGGTATATTTACAGTCGAGGTCTTGTTGCTGTTTTTATTTCTATCTGGAGTTGGGTTGTAAAAATAATTAATGTGTATCTTCTATTTCTAATTTGCTTTGTTTTTTGTGGTACAGTGGGTTGAACTGAGGGTCTTGTCACTGAGCTATATCCCAAGTCTCTAAAACAATGCTTAAATTATTATTACTATTGTTTTAATTTTGAGAAATGGTCTCACTAAGTCACTAAGCTGCCCGGACTGGCTTAAGCTTACATTCCCAAATCAGACTCCAGGGCTCTGGGAGTACAGGTGCACTGCCACTGCACCAGGGTACGTAATATGTTTTTTTCAAATTCTTGTATGATGCTCAGACTAGATGGAGAATGGTAAAACAAACCTTTATCAATCTACACATAACAATCTATTTCACGATCATCCATTATTAATTATTCATCATTATGATGTAACTTGGTAATTTACAGTTTTAATCTCCAAATGCTTTCATTACGTTAATATGTTGTTTTAAAAAAAACAAAAAGAATAAAGCATCCTCTATCTGTGTTCCAGAAAGCTATCAGCGGCTTTTGCCTTCCTGTGTTGAGAAGGCCTAACTTAGCAATGGACTTGACTGCAGTCTAGCCAGCTGCAACACTGTCTCTCACATTTTTTAACTGCATTTTCAGCATCACTCTGGGTTGAATCTTTCTTTCTATAAATGGCAATGACTGTGGAATCTCTGTAGTGCTTCTTACTTAATACAACTCAATTATTTCTTTAAGTGAAAACATTCTGATGGTGACAAGAAATTTCCTCTTAATGAAAGCTTGCATCTTCTGGCCATGAACAAAGGATGTCCGGTCCTTGCTAACTCCACTTAAAACCCAAATTATTTTGTGAAATTAATTGTGGGTTTCCAAGTATCCTTTAAGCACAATTAAATTCATTTACTTGGTTTTCAAGATAACTGAGATTAAAGGGAGCAGAGAAGGTTCTGGAGCCAATCTCATGCCCTGCTCACAATGAGCAACTGAAACCAAGAATAACCTTATCAGTTATTCTAGTTTTAACTAGGCCAGGTCCAAAATTTCATTTTCATGATGGTGGTGTTTAGATTGAAAACCTTTTTAACATACTTTTTTAATAATAACATTTAAATATTTTATCTCCTCAGTCACAATCATCAGAGTTTAAATAACTAATGACACCATAAGATGAAGAGCCAGGTCCAGGGTATGGAACCAGAGAGAAGCATGCATGCACCTGCATGGTCATTCTCATACTGCACATACTGACACATGCTAGAAGCAGGTAATGGGTGATCCTGCCCTGTGCTGGCAGGACTGCATGTTCCCAAACCCAATGAATAGACGTGGCCAGGGGCCTATGGGGCTTTGCAACACATAGCTTTCCAGTAGATTCACACAGACTGAAAACATCTTCACATGCAATGGCCCACTATGGAAGCGTCTGAACTTTGGACAGAATTGTTCTACTTTGTTTGAAAAAAACCATAACTGTAATCTGGTTTATAACCAAGAATTTAAGGTTTCTGTTTTGTTTTGTTTTGGATGGTACTAAGGACTGCACTGAACTACATCCAAGTCTTTTCATTGCTGTTAAATTTGATACAGAGTCTAGCTAAAACCAGAAGTGGCCCAAGGTGGGCTCGAGTTTGTGATCCTCCCACTTCAACCTCCTAGAGTGCTGAGATTACAGCCATGCATCACCCCATTTGGTCCTAAAACTTTATGGTAAATCTTATTTTGATGAAGTTCTTACAAATTATTACAAAGAAAAATAATTTCATTTAAAAAGTTAAATATGAAAAAAGAAACATTATTTTTGGTTCTGTATCAGTTCAAATTGGCTCCTAAATTTTTAGTTCCTCAAATAAACAACATATCACCTTAAAATATCCAATTTTAATGGAGAAGCTGGGGTGGAGAGATAGTTAAAAACATAACCTCAAGAACCAAGCCAAGGTATAAGCTACCAATGGCATTAGATTGGTCCCTAATTCATTATAATTTCACCTGCATCATTATGGACTTGAAGGCAAAACTTAACAAAGAACTCATAAAATGAAATGATGCAGACCAACCTTTTATTGCACCCACAATATTTTGGTCTAGTCCTTTCCGGTTGTCATTCAGTCCTCTTTTCCTCTTTCCATTGGGTAAAGAATTAGCCAAAGTCTTGTCATCAAAAAATGCACACACCAGTTTTCTAAACAGAAGGCTTCCTGAGCGAGTGTAGTTTGACAGTATAGAGTCCAGCTGAGATTTGGGCATAAACACGTCAAAGCCTTCAGCAAGTTGGACTTCTGGCTACCAAAAGAACAGAAATATTTTATTAAAAGCAAGATTTGAAGCATCTGCCTTTGAGAATTAGTACAACAAAAACACCTGCTACTTAAACATCCATATTATACAGATATGATATGCTCTCAGTTTTACGTGCCAGGATTTGCAACTTATAAACCCAGTGATTCTTTTAATCCATCAAACAAAATGTTTTAATTCGAACATTAAATCTTACCAGAAGCAATGAAGAAGAGTACTCTATAAAAGCATTCCTGTTCATACAAACAGTTAAAAAGATCAGGTAGTTATAAAACACTAGAGCTCCAGACATTCAGCTTTCTGTATGAAGCGCCCTCTTTTTAAAGGAATGATGGGCTGGGGAGATAGCTCAGTAGAATAAGTGCTTGCCAGGCAAGCGTAGGGTCCTGAGTTCAATCCCCGGTACCACAAAACTACCTACCTACCTACCTATCTAACTAACTAACTAACTGAGATAAAAATAAAGGCACGAAGGCCAAAGAGATCATAACAAAAATGACTTGCAAATAATCCAGATATGGTCTAGTGCATTACTGCTTACAGATTACTTTCTGACACATTAAAAAATTAACTTCTTCAAATCCCAAGTGTGCAGTTTTACCACACCAGTGGTCACTATCTATTAAACCATTTTTTCTCCAATGAAAACTTACATAAACTGTTATAGAAAATGCATAAAAATGATGACAGTTTCCCAGGGATTTTTGATCCACTCCCCAGCTCTGTTTTTGGGAAGAAACACTGAAGCTATACCCCTGAGAACCCTAGAAAAGCAGTGCACTAGCCACACACAGCATCAGGAAATCCCCGCAGGGATGTAAGGTCAGAAGACCCACTAGAGCCTTCCAACTTGGACACCAACACATAGTGCCATTACTTGACACCATCGTCCAGACGCATAACACATTTTTCTACCAGCATACTATGGATGTCTACAACTTGTCTTTTCATCATGTGACTAGCTCATACTGTTTCCTATGCAAAGCTTTTCCTAACTCTTTCCTGCCATGGAGGCAGCATATATTCTACTGTTCATCTGATGTAAGCACACAACTGTATTTATTACACTATGCAGGGCGCATCTTACATTTGTAGGGTTTGTCATGCAGTAACATTAAATAAATTCTTATGAAATAAGTAAAATTGCTGTTTTAATCTAACTACTAGGTCATTTACTATTGCTTATAACATAATAACTTTTTTGTGACTCTTATTCTGGCAGGATTTCACTATGCAGTTTAAGCTGGCCTTGAACTCACACCCATTCTCCTGCCTCCAACTCTCAAGTGCTGGGATTACAGGTGTGTGCCATCACATCTAGCCTTATAACATGATAACTAATACTTTACTATAATAAAATATGATTGGTAACTTTTAGTATCAAAAAAGTAAGAAGAATGCTTCACTTTCATAAGCTGTGTATACTATCAAAGCTCATTCTTCAATGGCATATTTGTCATTTTAAAACATGGCATTACTTTACATTTTCTAAATCACATTAGAAATGTGAGGAAGAGCATTAAATTCTGTTCTGGAAAATAAGAATAATCATTGTTATAAAAATGCCTAGCATACAACAATCTAAGTGAAGAGAACAAAGACTGTAACCTAGACCAGTGCTGGTGAACCTTTTAGAGTTTTCAATGACACACACCGCCTGCCTCACGTGCATGCCATAGGCTAGCCACCACTGCCCTAGATTATTCAGATGCCTTAGGAAGGTGTGTGGGCCCTATCCCTTCACAGTGCAGTTTTGACCAGATCAACCTGCAGTCATCTCATACCACAGCTTCACTATGCTTTTCAACATTTAGTATATAAGTACTTGGTAAATACCACTGAAAAAACAGTGGTGCTAGACCCCTCTTAGCTTCTGCACCTTGCTTGCTAGTCAAAGGTCTGTAGAAGAGCTGACAGGAACCAGGAACTTAATATCTAATTCCCAGAACAAGGCAGGAACATACCAGGCATTCAAGAAATATTTGTTGAATGATTCAATGTGAAAATATTAGGACCAAATCTTATGATCATGATCAAAAGACAAAGTTTCATCTAAAAACATTTTAATTGTGTATGTTCTATTAACTTTTCTTCTAAATGGACTGATCCAGATTTTTGCTAAGTGTTTTATTCTATGAAAACCACTTAAAAAAATCCAAGTGTATCTCAGTTATTTGAAGGACTAAGATGATACAGAAGCTCTTGAAACGCAATGAGGAAAGGAAAGTACTCTAACTTAACTCATTCCATAATGTAGTTTAATTTGGTCACCATTAACCATTTACTGAAAGCTCAGTCACCTGATATTTGAGGCTCCCAGGATCTTCCTTTTGATCCATGCTGGGGGACCTGGACCCTGACCTAAGAAACGCTTACCTGAATGAGCCACCAGGCAGAACTAACCACTTCTTTCTTCATGAACTCAGAGTCTAAGTATGATCCTGGGGCTTTCCACTCTGCACTTATCCAGTAGGCAGTTTGTGCTTCTCATTGAGAAGGGCACTCTTCTGTATTCAGCATTCCAAGCACTCTATGTCCAGTGGACTCATCAGAATGAGAAAAATACTGGGTCAGAATTCAAGAAGACCCATGTAGGCCCAAACACCTTATATCCCTATATAAATCAGGGGACTTGTGACCTTGAGGCATGCTGGCCTATGAATATTTCTGGTGCTGCTGCAGGAGACTGGATTCATGGTGCCTGATGAGCACCTCCTGTGGAGATTCAAGGTTGGCTCTGCATCGGAGACTCATGCTTTGACACGTATAACAGAAAGTAGAGGGAAATATACCACTGGACAGGACTGCTGGAACACAGATAAAAGGGCTCAGAGGGCAGTGGGACAGCATTTTGACAGGGCCTTGAAGGTAAGATTAAGAAGACAGGTAGAGTGGCTGCTGTAGCATCTACTGCAATTCCTAAAACCTATCTGGAGGTTTCTGTGGAATCAGGACTTCCCATGGCATTGTAACAGCATTGTGGTTCTGAGGTACGACTGAGGACAGAAGTTACTGCTGCTTTCTGTTCCACTTCCTATTGCCAAACAAACATGGTTATTTTCAACTGTTCTTTCCAGACCAAGGGACGTAAGTGTAATGGCTCCCAGATGCCTTATGAAAGAGTAAGCAGTCTGGTGAGCTGTGGCCACTAGCAGCAGCCTGTCCCTCCTACCCTGCCTGGCTGCTTTCTGCTCAGACCTCTTAGCAGACAGGCACCAAGTGCCAAGGCTGTCTACTAACATGCCACAAAGCAGCAATTTCTTAAGAAACAGAACAAGTGGTAGCTTTATTTTCTGAAACAGGAAAAGAGAGAGGATGTTAATTAATCTCTAATTTCTATTATACCTTTTTTATTTCTTCCATTATATGTAAATAATAGTCCATAACTCCCATACAATCATCCACAACTTTGCACATACATTTACAAGCAAATTAAAATTATATATATATATATATATATATATATATATATATATATATATCTTTGTTCATTGGCTGTAAATGAGATTTCTCTGCCTACTAGTAATAGTTATGATGAAAAAACACTACTCCACTGGCATTTAAAAAATTAGACTTTCCTTGACGGATTCATTAGTTGATACTAAAGCCAAGATGAATAGCTCATACATTAATTTGCAGATTTTATTAATTACTGAAGCAATACAATCTTCTAACAATAACATCTAAATTACAGGGCAAAATTTACAACTCTGACAGCCATCACTTTAAGGGTTTAGACACTGAGTTCCCACCATGTTTTGCATATATATCTTGGCTATTTTGTGTTCCTTGGGCACTGAATCACAGCAATGTATCAAGTTCTGACCTCTTTATCTGATATGATTCCATCTTACATGGATGAGTTCATTAGGCAAAGGCTGTGTGCAGTCCTTATGGCTCCAGAGCCAATCCTCCCCACCTTAATTACTTCACTTCTTTGCACTTCAGTTGTGGTCTCCCTTTATCTAGACTTAATGAGCTAAAATCTACTTTGGGTGAAGGATCCTCCAATCAGGTAAAA
>PVKN010022109.1:0-15283 GCA_004027915.1 Capromys pilorides
GTCACTGAAGTGATAATGATCTAGAAGCATTCTCTGGCCAGTGGGAAAATAACTAGAAGATGGAAAGAAGTGCTCCAGCAAAGACCAAACACTAGACCACAATTTTAATAGTCCCAAGCACAACTAAAAGGTGAGCGGGAATCTCACTGAAGAACTAGTTTGGCTGCAAATGAAGCCCTTGGCAATAAATCCTGAGACTAGACCACCAAGGCTATAGAATGACGTCATTTACAGCCTCTAAAAAATCCTAGGTGTTTCTGATGTCAGCCACTACTTTAAATAGCATACAGTGGTGACTACTTGGCAAAATAAATCTTTTGAATGTTATTTCCCTTCAGTTCCCAAGTAATCATCAGGTGTGATGTATCTGACAAATGCAGGACATTTATTAAAAGCATTATGACCACTCCAAGAAAAAATCAGAATGAAGCTGAATATATAAATGCTGAGAAGTTCGTAAATGCTTTCCTCAGGTTCAGAACACCTCAGCTTTTCTTTTTTTTTTTTTTTTTCTCTTCTTACCTGGTGCTCAGTCTTCGTTTCTTGTCTATAGGAAAGTAACACCTCTGTTCTGAATCTCTGTCTGGGTGGTTTTTTCTCTTCTAGTTGTCCAGCAGGCAGATAGCATACTATTTTTCTTTGAAATGAAAATCTAAATTGGATTATATTTTTTTAAGTTATGGTGTGAAATTGGAGAAAGCAAGCTGGTTCAGGGAGATGTTTTATAGTTTATTCTGATAATCTCGAGGAGATGGGCCCTTACATACCAGTGGAAAAGCTGGCCTGCAACATTTTGTCTCATTGTATAATTTCCTCGAGACACGACAGACTGGTTAAAGGTCTCAGAGCTATCATTTGGGGAGTAATTCACTAAATATGGAAAAATCAAACTTCTATGTTGCAGGAACCACTAGAATCTATTTCAGTATTCAGTTCTTTCCCCTTTCTGGAAGTTCAGTCTTTTGTGGGTCTACTGGGCTATTTTCATTTCAAGGCTAGAAAAGATTGACTACAGTTCATGTCTAAAAGCAAGGGCTCCCCTGTGCCCATCAAAAGTGAAGGCAACCCAATATGAGTCATGTTAGGTTTTGATACCCCGCAGTATCAAGGACCTTTCTGATTATGTGTATAGACCACAGAGGGCTAGTGCGAGGGAGCTGTCAAGTTAAAATGAAAGAAAAGCAAGTTGAGACAAGAAAAACTCGTATTGAATGTGAGAGAAAAGAGCAGTGCTACTCTGTTAAGCAAGGACAGATGTACTGTTCAGGGAGGGCTACTGTCCTTCTTCAAGATGGTTTTAGTTGTTGGGATCCTCTGTGTGTGTGTGTGTGTGTGTGTGTGTGCGTGCATGTGAGCAAGCATGTGGCTCAGGGCAGAGAAGCTTTTAGGAAACAGTTGTTTATGCGTTTAGACTGTCTCTTGATCACAGCACTGGGTCTGTTCAGTTTCTAGAAATGTGACAGTTAAATTAGAGCTCAAGAGGAACTCAGAGAAACATTTTTTTTTTAGTTCAAAGTAAAGTTTTATCCAAATATTTCTTTCAGAAACATTCAGTCATGGGAAAACAAATTAACCTGACATCTGCAATTAGTATCACAAAAAAGAAAACAGCAGACAACATCAGTACCCGGCTGCTGCATGTGTTATGGGATTCTTTTCTAAGGGTAAAGGGGCATTAGTTCACATAAGGGCACATGTCTGTAGGGCCTGCGTGGGGAGCTGGTTAAAGTGAGTTACCCTGTCCTATTCTGACAGTGCATTAATTCTTTCCTGCAGAAAAATTAGTGGTGCTTTAGGTCTATTTTTGCTTGAAATGATATGAGAAAACCAGACTTTTGGAACCAGTTTTGAGAACTGCCACTTGAGGCCAGTTTCTAGTGAAAAGTTTGCCCATTCCAGAGCTCAAGTTCTGCATTGACTCCTGAGTATCTGTTTTCAGCACCAGGGACAGCGAACACAGCCCTCTCAATTGACCTAGGGCCTATCTACCATCCTGATTGCATTTCTGGACAGGGAAGAACAGAGTTCTACTTTACTTCCTATCCACAGAATTTCAACTTAGAAGAAGTCTTAAAAATTCAGGTGCTTGCATCTTTTATTCATTCCTAAATCTTACAATAGCTTTTATTATTTTTTCCCAAGCGTGAGTTATCTGTCATTTTCTTGACCCACTTAAAAATGCTAGCATTTGACCTAACTTACTTGGGTCTCCTGGCTCAGAGGGCTGGAAAGACACTGAGATATTAGTGGAGGATACACTTTGGAACAGGCTCCCCTTGAAAATCTTTATTAGACACTCTGGACTTGCAAATTCCTCAATATTGGACTCTTTACAGGCATCGCTTTCTGTTTTAAAATTTCTGCATATTCCCCACAATATACAAATCTCTGTTTGACTTTGTGTGCGAATGGAGGCAATACTTCACATTGGTTGAGTGGAATCAAAGAACTTAGAAGACAGAGGCAGTCCCAGCTATTGTTAGGCATTTTGGAGACTCAAGAAGGGCCTTTCAACATTCACCAGGTTTTCTGTTGGTCAGCAGTTTCTTTTTGCCTTAAATAAACATAGTAAGAATGAAAATAGGTAGAAAGTAGTTCTTCAGGCCAGAGCAATAGAGTACAGTGAGACAACAGAAGTAGCAGAAGCACATGCTGTCAACTTTTCTTTGTGATTGGCCTGTTTTCATGTAGCAGAGTAATACACAGATATCATCCTAATGCAGTATGGTCTTTTCTTGCCTAGCTGGAATCATCTTTTCCATTCGTGTGAGGATAGATCCTGTCATCTTAAATACTGTCTTCTGCTTCACAGATTTTACTTTGTCTGGAGCTATCTAAGGCTCAAAGCTCCATAGTAACCACCCTCTCACCTTCTCTTACCTTCATAGATAATTATCATGAGTTTTAACAGATAGTGGTAGAAGAACATTAGGATTATTTTAAGGATAGATAAGAGGAATAAGCCCATTCCAATACTCATGCTCACCATGCAGGAAGGACCATGGCATAAGTCTATCTAGATTAATATTATAAACAGTAGGGTGGGGCTTTTTAGAATATGGAAACTTTTTAATATTTAAATTGAGGAATGATCCTAGCTTAGAAAGGAAATAAATAACAAAGACTAGCAGTGATAGAAGATAATTTTTTTTTTTCTGTAGACAGAGAAGTAGTTGATAATTCACTGTTACTGAAACAGGTGAACTACTGGCTGTTGGAAGGTAGTCTGAGGCCCAAAATGCAGTGCAACCATATTTGGAGGTACAGGTAGTGGCAACAGAAGCCTCAGGAGGGGATATGCCAGAGGATCAAACCCTATAAAGGTTCTGAATACTTTTTTGGGAAAATTCCTAAGATCTTCAAGGGTACTTCTAGCCCTGTGCCTCTTCAGAGGCGAGCTCAGTGCTACTTCTGGGTTCTTAAGGCAAATGCCCTACAAACACCAAAGTCTTGTATTTTCCACTCTCAGCCAGCACTGGCTGTCTTGAGTGGTATTTTCTCCCTTTCCTAAGTGTAAGGGACTTGTTTTCAGGAGAAGTGTCCTTTAAATATCCAGCTAAAACTGGAGGTAATTTTTTGCATGAATGGCTTTTTACAGCTAGGTCTAAAGCAGAACAAAACTTGTATTAAACTAAGTGCTACTTTACATATCTTATTTCAAGGGAAATGAAGGATTTATTGCCGTGTAAATGATATACACTTACTTGTTTCCTACTGGACATTACATGTCCCTTTATTATTCGGCTGATGTTGTGCAGCAAACTTTCAATATCTGGAAAATCAGCTGGTACCTGCTTCAGTGCATTAGTAGGATATTATGTTTTCGGAGAGGAATTTTGCAAATGAAGTTTGGGTGCTGTTATAACTGATTTCCAACGCCTACCCCTAAGCTTTCTCTACTAAATATCTGTAAAGTGAATCTGTTGTGTCTGATCTGATGTGTTTGTGTGTATTTTCCAGTGTCTGTGTAAATATACTAGCTATCTGAAGGGTTATCTGGATTATGGCAACTGTTGAACAATTGTGCATTTGGCATATAGGCCACATGCTGTATGTGTGCATACTTGTTCCAAGGTCAATCTAATCTACTCATAAAATTTTTAAAAAGGCAGTTCGGCATTAACAATGGATACCATATTGCCAAGTCAACATAAATTAGTGAATACTGTAGCAGAAGCTGAGTTGAAATGTATTTAAGTAGATCTTACATCATTTATTTAAACTCAATTGATTTTCGTTTTGTTCTGTTCTATAGTAGAACTATACCTTAGTGATACTTGTTTGATTTTCTTCCCTAGGCCACTGGATAGTGCTTATTATAATTTGTGACTCATGATTTGAATCCTGAAGTTGTTAATATAGGTGACTGGTTTTAGGAAAACTGGTTTAACTAAAAAATAGTTTCTTTTCCTTGAGGTATATTTTCATCCATTCCTTTGTTTCATGAAAAATAAATCCATTGGCCATGCTAACTTTATTGCATCATAGCAAGTCTTGGGAATTCAGTCTAGTTTAATGGTAAGTGCATTTGCATAGAGAAGTGCATTGTCTAAGGAAAGTTCTTAAGAAAACACTTCCTTTATGCAAAAAAAAAAAAGAACAGAAAAGGAAAAAGAGATGAAAAGAAAAACACTGCACCTTGGTGCGATGGCCCAGGGTAGAGGGGGTGTGCGCTCAGTTGATTTTGTGATGTGGCAAAAGGCAAGTGCCAACCCCACCCTTCCTTCCTCCGCAACCTCAAAAGAAAACAGAAAATTATTTTTTTAAACTCTATTAATAATTTATGTTTAATACAAAAGAATGATTTAATCGTGTCACCAAAGGTCATTTCTCTGGTCGTGCATGCCCTCCACTCACAGCCCGCACCACCAGCCCATTCTTCATCCTCTCACTTCCATCCCAGGGCAAACATGTGTCTTCATCAGAGTCTATGGGTGTTGGAGTTCAATGTGGCGGGCAGAGATTTAATACCATGACACTACTGAGAGTCAACCATTCTTCACTTTCAAATGGTTAATTACTATAAGAAGGCGAACTCTGTTTTTGGTTTTTGTTTAGAAACCTTTTATACATATATATGTATATATGTGTGTGTATGTATGGACATATGTATGTATATGCACATGTACATGTATATATGTATATATCCATCTCTGATATAAATATAATCATATGTGGGAGTTATAAATATTTCTTGATCGTATGTCTGTCTTTCTCATGGTATCATATTTTCACTGTTATGTTAACAACTCCATTTATTGATTGATGAAATTCTGTGTAGATCTGTATCCTCCTGACATAGTTTATGTAGAGTCTCTTCTCAAATAAAGTGTAAAACAACAGTGTCCTTGGTTAATTTGGATTTATTTCATGATGAAAGAGTGTGTCAAGTTTAGAGATAAGTTGAAGTTGAGCAGTGTGTGCTCTGAATGTGCGGAAAGATCTTAGGGTCTGTCACCTTGAGCACTGACTTTCTACTTTGCTGAGGGTGAAAGGAGCTTGTGCGATTTTTAAGATACTCCATAAGCTGAATGTTGGGTTGTGGTGAGCGTTTTGAAAAGCCCATACATGTATTACTTGGGCAGGGCCCAGAGAATGAGCCAAATATCCCCAACTCTAGGTCCTGATGGTGCCCTATCATCACATACATATTGGAGTCAGTCTCCCAGTTAATAAGCATTGAAGACAGACTTCCCAGCATGGAAAGATATATTCACCTGGATATCCTTTCACTTCCACAATTTTTCAGTTCCTTACAATACTGACTTTAAAGCTCATTCCCTCTCTTCTTTTGACTTGCTCTCTCTCATTCTTTCTTTCTTACTTCATACAATGTGCTTCCCTTAATAATATTTGAGGATTTATTTCCTTAATTTCTTTTACAACTGTTGATAAGACTGAATAAAAGAGAGTAAGAGAGAGACAGGGAAAGAAGAGACAGGAATTCCACTCATAAGAGTTTCACAGAGAGGTGGAAACTTGGAAGACAGGGTTTCTACATAATGGTGCTAGGCACATCTTGGATGACACTTTTCACTTTGGGGGGCAATTGTCCCATTCATCATACAGTATTTTGATAAATGTCTTTTTCTTAGTTGCTTTAGCAGTTTTCCTTCTTCCCAGTGTGCGATGCTCCAGTGTATCTTTACCCAGTGCTAAATGCTCACTGGGTTTGAGCAGAACAGTTGCTCCAGTTACAAGCAGCTCAGTTTTGGTGCCGTACTGCATAGTATCACACTGTATGCAAAAAGGAATCAAGGAACCATGAGAACCCTGCCATTCTTCAGCTCACTGTAGCCTAGCTTCCTCACTGAACGTCATGGTAAACCTGCTACTTTTCTTTAAGCACATCTTCCTTCAAAGACCACACCTAAAAATTAGTTTGCAACACCATATTTCATATTTCAATTTCTGACAGCAGTACAAATATATTCTTTATCTCCATATATCAAAATGTCTTTGTCCTTTGAACTGTCTTTGTTTTTGAAAGCTGTATGATTAGTATAGATATCATAATACACTAATCATACATATATAACATTAATAAAAATGTACTAATTGTAATATTTATAAGCCATGTATTAGAGAACAAGTCCATTCATTCTGATCTGAGTGGGAAGAAGCCCAAATACCAATTTCAGAGTCCATATTCCTGTGAAAGATGATGGTATGCTTATGGGACATAAACTTTCATTTTTAAGTAGTGCAATCATAATTTCATCAGGTTCTTGTCACCTCATTATATCAGTCATAAGGCATGAAGACAGACCTTACTAATGTAGGGTCTCAGCAGGACACAGCTCCTTTTGAGGGGTAAGTGGAACGTGGTTAAGTTTGTCCAAGTGAAGCTGATTTCTCTGAATGGTGGCTAGTACAGAATGCACATTTAATGGACACCTGTGAAGTTATCCACTGGATTACTTATTTGGAAGTGGCAGGGTCATTCCTACAGCCTGCAACCTTTAAGTGGGCCCTTCAAACTTGCATCTGAAAACATTCAGGTCAGAGAAAAAAGAAGTATCTCTTCTGTACAACACTTGGCTGATTTTGCAAGAATGGCTGCTTGTGACAGCACCTAGAACAGATCGGGGCTCTTGCAGGCAAAAGCAGGTGCTCCTCGAGGTCAGAACCTGAAGGCCCTCTGCAGGCACGGAAAGGCTTGGCTTTTGCATACTTAGCATGGTGATGGCACAGGGCAGAGGTGGCCTGTGAAGATGCACTCTTGGTACCCTCAACTCAGTCGTCCCCAGAAGTCCTTTCTGGTCCCCACAAAGAGCAAGGTCACTTTAGTATGCGACCATGACCCCAGAACTCATTATTTGTCATTTATGTTTGAAATCCTGATCCAAAGACTAAGAAGTAAGTCTGGGAAGTCCTTAATCTTTTCTTTTCTTTTCTATTCTTTTCTTTTTTCTCTTCTCTTCTCTTCTCTTCTCTTCTCTTCTCTTCTCTTCTCTTCTCTTTCTTTCTTTCTTTCTTTCTTTCTTTTTTTTTTGTGTGTGTGTTTTAGGGAAGGGCATACAGGGTGTTCAGGGTCTCACTACTAGATTGGACTTGTAGTGATGCACCTGTTTACAGCCTCCCAAGATTACAGGTGCACCGACACACCCAGCGTCTCAGCGCACCCTAGGGGGAGACTGACACAGTAGGCCCAGGGATTGAACTCCAGTCCCCGAGCCTATTTGCAAGCACTTTAATCCTCTGAGCTATTTGGCCAACCCTTGATTATTTCATTTGATGCTTGCTTGTAGGTATGCTTCTCGAGTAAACAGAAACAGAGCTAATCTCTCAAATGAAGGTGTCTTTCAATGCTAGAAACCTGAAGGTTGATATAATTATCTCATGACAATGCGATCTCATAACAACAAATTACTCTGGTGACACAGAGAAATAGTGATCTAAGGGGGTAATTTAGCAATAACAATTGTCCATTCCCAAGACCATACCTGGGGGCAGTGAGAATGCCAGGAAGATACTCATGAAGTCTTGAGGTACAGGATGGAGACAGAAACGAATGTGAAAGTTGATGTCCAGTATGGAGGTCAATCTGGGCATGCATGGATCTTGAGCCAGTGAAGTACGATTTCCTGGCAAGAGACTTTAGTCCTCTCAGGACCTGTTCCTTTAGAGTATCAAAGTGCAGTGGAGCCCTTTTCCCTGGGCCATGTCCCATTCTTTGTTCTGGTTGGTATGTTCAAGGTTACTAGGCTATTTCCCTGGGAGAAATTCTATTTTAGCCTCCCCCACCCCTTGCGTTCTGAATTATTCAAATCACCAATGTGGTACACAGCAGAGAGTCTAATTATTGCCTTGCTTGCCATTCACTATTGAGCTGCAAGAGCCAGGGAATGACTTTAAAGCAGTTAAATGGGGGAGAGGCAGCAGCTCTGTAAAGCTACATAGAAGTCTGAGTCTTGCTAGTCGAAGCTGAGTAGCCATGGAGATCTGGCAGTGCTGGGCCATCTTTTGAGTGCATGTTTTTGCCATGTCACAAGACTTGGGAGCAAGTGCAGCCTTTGGGACTACTAGGATGGTCTCTAGGATGGTTCCAGCCATAGCCCCATGCTCCTTAGAAGTTTGAGAACATCCACACATTCCTGTCATTCAAGCTCATGCGGTCTTATTGGAGGAACACTAAGAAATAAAGGTGGAGTGCAGAGTGGAAGGTGCCAGGACATGATGATGATTCTCCACATTTAAGTCAAACGTTGTTGCATGCCAAGCTTTCTGCTACCTACTGTACATGCATGAGTTAATTCTTCTAACAAGATCAGGTACTAATAATACTTCCATTGTATGAAAATGGCAATTAATCATGCCCCAGGGGTTTAGTTGCTTGCTAAGTTCTACTCAGCAAGTTGAGATAGAGTAATGATTTGAATCCAGCAGTTGGGTTTGAAACACATGGTCATAATCATCACTCTCTGCCTCCTACCCAAGATCACAAAAGAAAGATTAGCTTAAAAATGTGTTTTCATTCATCTCAGGCTGCATTCGCTAATGTAATTCAGAAGACCTTCTCTTTTAGAGTAATCATTCATTCACTCACTCATTCATGTAATTAATTAAGGAGCACCATTAAGATGGATGCTGAACAATGTGCTTACGCTTAGAGATGTAAAGTGTTTTGAGAGCTCTCCTTTCCACTTTCTTCCTTCCCCATTCTTTATTCTGTATCCCATGGTGAACAGAGAATATGTTGAAGAAGGGAAAGCAGGAGAGATTTTCTGTTCATAATACAGCAGATGACTGCTCCCAAACAGAGCCAGGTTCTCACACACTGGGCCTTGAGCTACTTAGGATAAATGCTTAGATTTTGAGGAACACAATCTCATCAGAATTCATTGGGAGCCTTGGCTCTTTCCTCAATTTCATTTCTGATGAGAAAACAGCTTAAGCCCTTCTGCACACATTGACCTATAGAGAGAAAGATGATATCTCAGGCCTGGCCTGTTGCCTTTAGGTTATTGCTCTATGGCCACATTGGACCTGCCTGATCACTCTGCATCTCAGTGAGGTACAAGGCACCCCTGTCTTCTGTTACACAATGGAAAGTTCCACTGGCAGAGTTACCCACAATGGGGCTGATCATAAATATGATTTATGGAGTTAGTTCATTTACTACCTCTGAGCTGCCAGGAGTTTGACTGACAATTTCTGTTTATTTATTTCTCACTATATAATATCTGACTTTACACTATAAATTTTTCTGATTGGAATTTCATGGCATGTGCTCTGATATTTATTGATAGCATGTTCATCAGGGACTCTGTCCTATTTGGGATAAACTGAGATCTGAGGTCTTGCTTGTATCTGTGAGGGTAAAGAGAGGGCCCTGAGACCTCAATATGGGAATGGCTTTACTGTTACCTTTTGAGCTTCATGCTTATATGTTGGAAATATGGTCACCTATGAGAGACATTTTTTATGACTCAAAATAAATGGAAGTAAGTGGCAAAGTCTACCTGAGAGTCAAAATGGTATTTGGCCATGTAGAAGAGGCCTGGTAGGGCAGGGAGTGGCCTGCCCATTCCTTCCTAGATGTTGACTATTGTGTCATTCTCCTTCTTTCTTTTCCAGTCCACATGTGGAACCAAATTACCACTTGTGTTCAACCAATGAGTGGGACTTAGGTTTACACGAAGAGAGGAGCATTGTATTCACCAGTCTTCAGGTGATGCCATTGCCATGTTTAAATTCCCACTATGGTAGAATAATCAGAGGGGTAAGACTGACAATGTTATTCTGAAACATCCACAAGTGCTTTATGGTACATTTAGAAGGTGAAGGGTTGAGCAAAAGGCATCAGGAGAGTTATGACAGTGTTTCTTTTTACTCTACAAATTTACAGTCTTGCATCCAGAAATGATGGATCAGGGGAGAACTCACTACTCAGGCCCCCTTTTGTCCCTCAGACAGGAGCTTTCTTTCCCCCAATAAATATGTTCTGCTCAAACAAAGAAACAAACAAGCAAATAAACAAGCAACAAAACACAATAGATAAAATCTGAGTGAAATAGTGATTGTGTTTGGCTTCATGGTTGAGTATCTCTCATGTAGATTTTATAATTTCCAAAGACAAGTTCACTTTCCGTCATGGTGCTTGTGCTATCACCCAGGACCATTAACCACTGGTAAGACTCTGCTTGGTTTCAATCTTTTTCAACTTGATTTGTCAATCTCCAGCAGTACACCTGCAACAGAGCTGATAAGGTCAGACCCTGAGGTTTTTCTACTCTTAGCCTTCATCTGGGCTTCTGAAAAGAAAACCAAAATTTACTAAGCACATTTTGTGCACCAGGCAGGCACTGCAACAAAGCCTCACTGAGTCATGGGCACCACCCACAGTGAGTTATGGATCTTCACCTTACTAGATGAGAAAGCTTAGACTTGAAGAAGAGGTCTCATTTCTTTCCTTTCCAAAGGACACAAGTATGAGACAGGGACAAAATTCAGGCCTATGTCAGTCTGACTCCAAAGTGAAATGTGTTTGTACTTGGTACATCTTGTGAGTCATGTTTAAAGAAAAACTTATTTCTTTAGTGTCAATTTGTTCCCCAGACAACTGGAACAGAAAATAGCTCGTATACTCTCAATGTCTTCCTTGGGACCTTGGGGAAGTGATTTAGTTTCTCAGAATCTCATTTTGCTCACATGCTAAAGGCACAGTTACACCCATAATCTATTGATATAGTGTGGGGTTGTGTGAAGACATATCTGGAGAGTTTTGACCAGTTTGTAGACAATTAATAAATCTGGATAAGTGGTAGTAATAATTTATCACCATCACCATCATTATCACTAACACTATTATTATTTTGCTCCTCCCCCTGCTCCTTTTACTCCTCATTATATTTCCTCATTTCCTTGAGAGTAGTTTTCATGGTCCACTTTTCTTGCTAAAAATAAAACGTCTCCTGCTTATGCTTGGACACCCTCTGAGAGCCTTTCTCTCAGAAGTGAGCTGGCAGGGCTTTGATATTTCACTGCTGATTTGTGTCTCACAAGGACAAACCCTTTTGTGATTCATTAAATCAAAAAATAAAAGAAAACTCAGCTTCTGTATGTTCCTAAGCATTGATGCAATTCAATCCATCGCTTCCCATTTTTTCCTAGTGAGGTCATGGCTATTTGTCTTTGACCATCACACAAGGAGAAGATCACTGGCAGCCATTAATAGATCCAGGAATAATAACAGCTCCCAGAAGTTCAAAACCAAAACATATTTTATAAAATTTAAAATTCATCTGAGTGATAGAGACAGACAAAGATGGAAGCTACCATTTGGGTTCATCTGCTGGTTGCTTAAGTGGATGATATTACTCTTCTTTTATAAGTCAGAACATTTCGTGTCAGTGAGATACTCAGTTGGCCTATGCCACCCAACTAGTAAGTGGCAGAGGTAAAGTATGAGTACGAGTTCATGATGTTTTCATGTTTTGCTGCCTTTAGAAAATTACAAGGACTTATTGACACATACTCACTAGCGCATCATTTTGTACATGATAATATCTTGAAAGTCTGCTCTAGGGAGGTGAGTCTTGGGTGGTTGGATGAACCTGAAATGCAAGGCACTCCAAGATCAGGACTATCACTTCGCTCATGTGATAGGTTTAAGGATTATATAGAGGCTCCATAAACATTACTGAGCTATATGTATTACTGTATGTGACACCATCCAGTTTGCTAGCCATAAGACAGAAACATGGAAATTTAGTGTTCTGTCCTTTTGTCTCAACGGAGAGTAGGCATCCAACCCTGAATGTATTTGAACTATAGCTACTCTGCAAATGACACATGGAAAAACATGTAGGAAATCATTGCAGAGCAACAAGGTCAGAATCATTCTTAGGGATCGGATGATCATCCCTAATCATCCCTAATCTGATGATACAAAGCCCAAGTCAAGTCCTCTAGCTAGGGTGCTGGAACTTGAGACCCTGAGTTTAGCAGATATGTGCAACATGAGACATTTAGGTAAAAAGAAACAGGCAACATCCACACTTGCTTGGCGGGGGATATAGTTCAGTGGTATAAGTGCCTGGCTGGCAAGCACAAGGTCCCGAGTTCAATTGCCAGTACAAGAAAAGAAAAAAAAATCCATGCTTGTAATTATGAAAAAAGGCAACAGATTTCTATTTTTTCTATTAAGGACCAAAGCATCACTTAAAAGAGAAAAAGGAAGAAGAAGGAAGACAAGAAAATGGTGGAGGAGGATGAACAGGAGGAGCAGGAGGAGCAAGAGGAGAAGGAGGAGGAGGAGTAGAAGGTGGCAAAGTAACACAACAGCAGAGAAAAAACAGTTGCGAAAGCATGAGTCAGCAGAAGACAATGCTGCTCCCAAAATGAAATTAACTTTGTCTGCAGGAATTTAAGATTAGAAAAGGGTATTAATTGTTTGCACTTATACATTGTTCAAGAAGTTGCAGTTATACAACTCACAAGAATGCTGACGATAAAAAGAAAGAGCATATTTTTGCTTATTATTAACTTTAAAGCCCCACCATCTAATATCTGCCATGGACAGGTGTTATCATGCTGATTTGAAAGATAAAGTCACTAAAGCTCAGAAAGAGTAAAAGAATTACCCAAATCTACTAGCTCTGATAGCAAGATTTTTCAACATTGGCAGTTCTGAAATCTCAGACTAGATAATTATTGGTTGTGGGGACTGTCCTATAAGTATGTCATCTGGCACTACATTGTCATTTTTCACGAACAGATGTCACAGCAACATCGGCTTTGACCCATGGGATACTAGCAATACCCCTTATAATGATGATAAAAATGTTGTATAGTGTCAGCCCTTGGCTCCTCTCAAGCACTGCTGGTCCAAGGGATAGAGTTGGTTCCACACTTAGGTCTACAGGCCTTCCAAAAGTGAGACCATTATGCTCCTCATAAACCAAATCATAAACAAAATTTCGTTTCAAATTTTGGAGTCATAAAACAAGAGAGGATTTCTGTACAGAAATAGTAGGATTAAATATAGGTATAAAATCTTCCTCTAAAAAAAGAATCTAAAACTGAAACAATTTAACCTCAGTCTATAAAACGCAAAAAAGTGGTGGCTGCAATAATAAACATTCTGGTGGAGTAGATATGGCTTTTATTCCTCCCCTCTGCTTCTTAAGGTAGTGCTGGAAAACAAATGTCAATGGAACAAACTCGGGGATATGCAGAAGAGAGCCCCGAGGAACCACAAGAGAGGTGAGGGCAAATCCTTGAGCAGAAAAGGACAGGCTTGCTTTGTGAGGCTGTCATCAAAGACAAGAAGGTTCCTTTGGTTTCTCTTAGTCCCATGGCTCCATTCTGTCTGGGGACAGATCCAAGAACATTTTGGGCAAGTCCAGCTCATGGTTTGGATGTCAGCCACAGAGTCCATCAAGGAATATTTCCACCCTGCAAAGTCCATAACCCTAGTCTTCACTGGGCAGTGCCTTTCCTCCTTAGACTTCAGAAAAATTGGTGGCAAATACACCCATAAACCCCTGTCGACAATAAAAGGTTTACTTAAACTGGACAAAATGTCATAGAGACTTTACTTGTTCTGGTCAAGAATCAATAGAAAATCTGGAGCTAGTTGTCCATGTTAAGAAAGATGTAGCAAAATGGTGCCATTCTGAATGTATTTACCTTATCTTATTTTCTGTTGCTAATATCAAATAACACAGATTGAAGAATTTAAAAATGAAAGATTTCTTCAATGTATAGTTCTGGAGGCTGGGAAATTCAAGGTAAGGCATCTGTATTTGGTGAGACCCTTCTACTTGATGAACCCTCTGTAGAGTTCTAAAAACATTGAAGATACTGTATATTGAGACAACAGCTTGCTTAAATGGGTCTCTTTTCCTCTTCTTATACAGCCACTAATGCAACCATTGGCCATTCTTTATAATAAATATAATATAATAACTATAAAATAAAATGAAACGACATTGGGATAAGTAATGGATATATTTCTAGGCCAAATGAACAGACTTCAAAAGAGAAAACCAAGTTTGGAAGAGAAAAAAAAAGTAGAAGAAAAATTCCTTAGAGGGCATGAAGTTTTAGAACATATAGGATAGGAAACCCATGGCAAACCTATGGCATGCATGTCATTTGTTTTTCTTTTAAGACAAAAAGATGTTAATAATATGAGCTGTTTTGTTAGAGGTTAAAATTTTAATATTCAAGATTAATTGAAGTGTTGGCATGTTGTGACAAAAGAGTGAGTTTGGGGTTTGGGATGCTGATCCCTAAAAGGTTCATTATCACCGGTATAAGGCTTATGATTATGAATAACAGGAATTTAATTCAATAATCTTTCTCATCAGATGGTAAGCATCAGATTAAAAGAGATAACAAGTGATCCTCAGGAGTTATGAAAGTAAACTGATAGGAAGAATGTCCTTTCAGGGTAAATGAATAATAATGAAAAATGAATAATAGTGAAAAGTGTAAAAATTATTGACACAGAGGAGGAATTAAGGACATCACTGTGTACAAGGAAAAGTGATATTATGCAATAGACATAGGAGAATACATATGGAAGTCAAAGTTAACTCAATTGATGTATTTTAAGAACAAAATGCAACAAATGGGATAGAAATACCATTAGAAAACAAAGTAAAAGAAAAAAAATCCTCTGATTTAGGAAAAACTGAGTTAATATGTTGAAAGATTAAACTCTTTATAGGGCAGCACAGAGATATTTT
This sequence comes from Capromys pilorides, assembly GCA_004027915.1. Lineage (NCBI taxonomy): Eukaryota > Metazoa > Chordata > Mammalia > Rodentia > Capromyidae > Capromys > Capromys pilorides. The sequence goes on from PVKN010022109.1 coordinate 15,201, forward strand.
CCCTCTAAGTTATTAAATTTCATACATAACGGAAGAATTTTGAGGCAGCCAGGAATGAGAAAGCATGTGTCAATCCATCTATC
>PVKN010022110.1:0-15279 GCA_004027915.1 Capromys pilorides
TTGGTTTGTACTTTTATCCAGATTATTGTGTCCTCAGAAATTTTTGATTTTTGTATACAATTTTGATAAACATCTTTTGAGTCAGGTATTCCAGAATATCAGTGAGTTATAATTTAACCATTTTTCATAGGAAATAGATTATTTCAATTTCAGAAATATTTCTATAGGCATCTCTGTAAATCAGCTTACTATAAAAGATATTTTCAAGATAGGTTTCTAGAAGTGGCATTTATAAATAAAACAGAATTTAAAATCTTTTGATACATTTAAAAGCATTTGTATGCAGGGCGTGGTGGTGCGTGCCTGTAATGCCCGCACTGGGAAGGCTGAGGCAGGAGGATCAGTGTGAGTTTGAGACCAGCCTGAGCTACAGAAGTGAGCTCAAGGCCAGTCTGAACTGCATAGCGAGACCCTGTCTTAAAAAGACCAAAAAAAAAAAAGAAACAGAAAAAAAAAGCATTTTGACATTGGGTCCTCATTCTGGTGCTGTTTATAGATAAGAAAGCTAAAAAGAAAAGCATTGCACAAGAGCATTAGTGATTCAGCCCAATTAGATAGAAACCATGAGTTCTCATGGATATGCCTAGAACTTCACCTTGTCTTAAAAAGACGTGTGGGTATGAGCTTGGAGCTCCTAATTCTCCAGAGGGGTGTTATTAAAGTTCCCTGAAGAGTGTAAGTGAGGAGTTGGAAGAAGGTCCTTCTCACCAACCTGCAGGGACAGACCCCTCTGGGCCTCCGTTATTTGTCAAACATTGAAAAAGAAGCAGAAAAAAGAGCCACTTTATAATCAGCTCGCAAACACTCTGTGAGTCAGACAAGGGCAGTGGAGAGGGGTGGGGCGCATGGGACCCAGCGGCTGCTCCCCAATCTTGGACCCGGTGGCAGCAGAGAGCCAGGACCAGCCCCTCGCAGGGCTGATCTGCAAGGCAGGGGAGCGATTCTGCGCGCACCTCCAACGCTAAGGGAACATCTTGACTCTGAAAAACGTGCTGCAACGCAGCAGGAAACTTCCCCGGACTAGGAGCTCTCGGGGCCACGGGGCATCTTGTCGGTTCCTCCGAGAAGCAGTTTTCACACTTAGCCTAAAGAAAACCAGCTCACGCGTCAACTGCGCCACTACTTCCTCTGAGCCCAGAACCGGGGCCAGCGCAGGGTCTGGGTCTGCTTGAGGTCCCGGCCCCCTATAGAAGGAAGCCTGCCAGTGAGTGGGCGGCGGCAACCGGAAATCAGGGCTGCTGGGGTGTATGGGGACAGGATCCAGTGACATCGGGCTGCGTCTGCAGCGGGACAGATGCTCCGCTTGCGTAAGGACGCATCCCGTGGGAGTAGCAGGTCGCAGCGACTCATTCGCATTCTTTTTAAGTAGGAATGGTTCTAATTTGATTACTACTTTATTAGAAGTTTCTGTTTTAATCATAGACACTGTGATCAGCCTTCAGTATTTTGAACTGTAAGTCTAACACCATGTGCATATTTTAAAGGAAAAAAATTATGAAAATTACAGATCTGTAGATGAAAAATATTTTTCATTCTCTAGTTCCGCTAGTAAGAGCTCACCGCCCGAGGATGGGGTGTGTGCCGCTAGCAGGGGCGAAGCCTTGTGCTCCTTCCCCAGCAACACGAAACAAAATAACAAAGGACAGTACTTGAAAACCGAGGAGAAATGTAAAGCGGTAACCACCCTCGGGCCCTCGGTCTGTGCCTGCCAAAACACTCTCCTGCTTTGGCCCAGGGTTTGGCTAAAGCTAAAGCAAGGTAAAGCTCTGCTTTCATTTCAAACCTTGAGCTGGAGAGATAGCTCAGTGGCATGGTGCCTGCCTGGCAAGCACAAGGTCCTGAGTTTGGCCCTTGATAAAAATCTAAAATTTTGAGAGATTGAAGTTTTCGTTTGGAAAACCATTGTTTTTCATAGAGTCTGACTATGCAAATTGTGGCTCTGATGCCCTGCTGATTCTGGTTACCGAGTTCCTGGCGGCCTCCCCACTGATTCTGCAGTTTGTCGCTTTTGCTCTTCACTGTAATAGCAGCGAATGCACGTTTTTGCTTAATTTATCACAAGCATCTTCTCTTTTATCACCATATTTTGTGATAAAATAGTATACAGAATGAAACACATAATCTAAGAAGAGAACAAAATATTTGAAATTAAAACTACCTCGATATAGAACATATGATCTGATACACGGAGCTTACGCTCTGAGGATCCTAATCGGGACATCGCCATAAGCTTTGCATTATCCCAGCATCAACTTCCACCAACGGGGACCATGCCTTGACTCCACCTCATCTTGCAAATAAGACATGGAGCGCCTGCTACGCGTCAGCCTAGGCGGAGGTGGAAGTGGAGCGGCCTCAGCGTGCTCAGAGCCCCGCCCTGGCGTCAGGGGCTGAGCGCTCCACGTGGCCTCTCCCCTTCCTCCTCTTCTTGGGGTCTGTCTCAGGACCTTGCGCCTGCCGTGCAAGCACTTACTGCACTCAGCTACCTCCCCAGCCCCACACCTAGGATTTTTCAAGCATGGACCCCAAGAAAGCAAACACCTCTGACACAGAACAGGGGTGGAGAGAAGAGAGTGGCACCTCCACACAGCGGAACCCACTCCCTTCCGCTTCCCTTAGTCCTAACCATCTATCACCCCTGTAGAAAACTTTAAGATATAGGGAAAGATAAAAAAATTAAATCTCCTATAATTTCATCACCCATAGATAACCAATTATGATATTTATATACATTTCTTTTTATTATTTCTTGCAGAAAGTATTTGGTTTGCTTATGAAATTGTGATTATAATTGCTACAAAATTTCCCTCCACTTTTCTGAGTATGTTGCCATTATATTGAGAACATTTTCCATGTCTTTAAATATTTAATTTTCAAACATACAAAAATATGACCTTAGTAAAGGCCTGTCACATAACTATGTAACAATGTTCTAACAAATAGCCTAAGATATTAAGTCTCTTCCAATTTTTACCTTTATATGTTTATCTAGAATCCAAAGAATTATACAAATAATTTTTATTTAATATGTCTAATAATGAAGCCGCGCTAGACTGTGGAGTGAAGAATTATCTATGTTAATGTAGATGCAAGTCTTTAGCTCCTCTTTGGTTATTGTCCTGAAATGTCAGTCAGGTCACCTCCTGGGCCCAGGCAGGCCTCAGCCCCACATCTACAGGCCCCACCGCCTTCCCTCTCCCCAGCCCCAGGCCGGGTCCAAGCGTCCTGAGCACTCTGGAAAGGGGCTTCCGGGCTGCAGGCACAGACTGAACCTCGCAACTTACCGGCGAGTTTCTCCATTTCAGGAGTACCTTGAGAAGTATTACACGAGGAAAGGTGGGCACCAGGTTGGCGAGATGGTTTCAAGGAATTCCATGGTCAAGAGGCTCAAGGACCTGCAAGCGTTCTTCGGCCTCCAGGTCACCGGGAAGCTGGACCAGAACACTATGGACGTCATCAAGAAGCCCCGCTGCGGAGTTCCTGATGTGGCAAACTATCGCCTCTTCCCAGGTGAACCCAAATGGGAAAAAAATACTTTAACATACAGGTAATGAGATACAGTATTCCAGACTCAGAGAGATCTCAGTCTCTCTGTCTCTCCCTTGTCTTTTAAAGATATCTTCCTCTGATCTCTATGAAACTCCTGACTTCCCATAACCAGAAGGAAGAATAAGGGCGTCGTAGACTTGTTCCACAATGACGATGGGTAATTCACTTGAGAATAAAATCTCAGGATTAGCTCAATGACAGGCCATGTTAGGCATTACATTATTTTTCAGTGAGAAACAACATATTAATATCTAAAGAAAAGTAATCTAGTGTAGGATTACTAGCAGTACCAACCATTTTTCTTAAAAGATTCTGTTCAGTAAGCAAAATGATGCTCACTCATTAATAAATTATATTTTTACTGATTCCAAAAAGCACTTACTTACTGATCAGTTATTATCTGCCATAGACGTTCACTTTGGGCACTATAAAGTGAACAGACCACATTTCCAGACCTTGGGGAACCCACAGTCCTTTGGGGAAGACAGACACACAAAGAGACAGCTGTCGCTCTGAATGACACGGGGAGTACAGGTCTGAACCAAGAACTCCGAGAGGCGGCACGTGGGGCTTGGCAGAGGTTCAAGTTATCAGGGGTGGGTCAGCGACACCAGGAGCCCATCTGAAGGCAAAGTCGCAGTTCTGGTCCCCACTCCCTTCCCGGCTGTCCCCTCCCTCATCCGCTGGTGTCTTTCTGATCAGACCAGCTGGCTGGCTCCACCCAACCCGAGCCTTCGTCCTTGCTCCTTACGCTCTGGGTATCAAGGCCAGAACTCCCAGCTCCAGCAGCCTGGGCCCGTTTCTGGGGCCAGGCAAGAAGACCTCGCCATCCGCTAACCAACTGCGGGCCGCATCACCCCCGGTGCCAGGCACTCAGTCTGCGGGCCCGGACGCCAGCTCGTTCCAGATGGACGAAGTTTGGAAGAGAAGAGTGGCCTCTGTTTATGGGGTTTGCCAAGTGTTAGGAGTTTGCCAAGTCGAAAGGTGGGCGGGAATGCCTGGCCTATTGGGCAACAGGGGCTCAGCCAGTGCCCTGGGACCATCATGCCCTGGCGCAGAGGTGCAGGGAGGAAACGCGCGACGGCAAGGAGGCCGCACGGTGCGACACCAGGGAGCGTGGACCTCAGCTGCAGAGGGTGACTATGAGGCCCGTGCAGAACCGAATTGCACGGCTAGGCTGAGCACCTTTGGACAGCACTGAGAGACGAGAGAGAGGCCGGGCTCTTTGCAAGGGGCTAAGTACCGGCGCGCTGCGCCCAGCGCCTGGCCGCTCGCAGGGGCCAGTCTTCGCAATGTCAGGAATTGTGGCGCTAGTTGTTAAATTTCTATGGCCCCTGAGAACCGACTACTGGGATACAACCATGATTAAAGTATGTACAGTTACCGATAAATTATACTTTAAAGCAAAACCATCAAAACACATCACCTCCTACTTTGCTACATTCTCTTGATTACGGATATTCACACCTCTGTGTGCACCCTCCTTGGCCACGTGGAGGAAGGCCATGCAAAGCTGTGCACCTGCCCAAGCTGCTCAACACTGCGGCTGGGGCGGCAAGTCTGTGACTGGATGCTAGCCTTAGTGAGAAAGTTTGTGACCCAGAAGCCAGCGAGGCTCGTTAATCAGGAGAGCTTCATGGTCCCGGTAGAACTGGCCAAGTTGTTCTAGGGCGCCAATGACGCTGAGGGCTCCAGGACTCCATCTTCCTTTGTCACCCATCCTGCACTTACAAATCCAGAAGGTGGCGCCCTGAACAAAAGAATCAAAGAACTAGGCCTGAAGGAAAAATGTCTTGCGTTGAACTCTAGTGTCCACGGAACTTCAAAGTTGAGACAAGAAAAACGTATGCAATAAGTCCATGGAGTCTTTTCCTGGTTTTCCTAATCTGTGCCCTAGAATTGTAGACCTGCACCTAGTCACAAGGTTCAAGGTGACACCAAGTACAATATAACACAAGAGGGCCAGGCATGATGGCACTCTCCTGTGATCCCAGCCCTGGGGAGGTGGAGTCAGGAGGATCGTGGCAAGTTTGAGACCAGCTGGTGCTACAAAGTGAGCTCAAGCCTCGCCTGATTGTTTAGCAAGACCCTGTCGCAAAAAATAAAATTAAGATAATATAGCTTTTGGAGTAGTAGAACAGTTTGCAGTAAGTCAAGCAACCCCAAATCCACTGCTCTCCCATACTGCCTGCCTATTCATGGTTTCCGAGCAAGCCCCTTGTCCCCTTCTGAACCAAAAAGATGCTAGAGGACACCTCCATGCTCTGTCTGTCTAACTCCCGGGTTTCAGAATAATTTAGCAAAACCCAGATGATTTTAAAAGAAAAACTAGCATAGTGCTTATCTACATGAGCTTTGAAGTCGGAGGGAGCTGGACTCAAATCCTGACTAATCACAAATATGTGTGATAAAGATAGTGATTATCTCCTTCTCCTGGGCTATTTGAGTTCTAAATAACATAGTGTATTAAAAGTGCTTAGACCCATGCTCCGTGCAGAGGGTGTCTTCAAAGAATATTAGCAATGATTGCAGTTGCTTTTCCCAACCAACAGACCTCAGGCCAGGCTTTTATCCACTTTCTCTTCCCCTTCTGGGGCTACCCTACTCTCTGCCCGTGTCTTTTCCAGCTCAATGCATGATCAGCTCAAAGAAATGGCTGACATGTGTATAATGTGAAGAAATTTCAAGGTACAAGTTCATAGTTGAGTCAAATCACAGGTTTGTACTGCAAAATGAACTAAACATATTTGGAAAGTGTGAAACAATCCCTTGAACAGTCTTTCTGGTCTCCTTTAACTCCATAGCTTTCTCTTTTGGCCCCAGCTCCCACATTAAAGAGATTCTTCTTCTTTCTCCTCCATGTCCTAAACTGAGCTGGGTACCATCCTCGCTGGGGGACCTGACCCTTCTTTTTTGGACCTCGGGATTACCTCTGTTGGCTCCAGGATGCATTGCGGCTCCTGCTTCAGGCCGGCCTGGAGTGCTCACCACAGGGCGCATTTGGGGACCACACCTGCATGTTTTAGCAGCTCCACGGGTAGCTATCACAGGCCCGGAAGTCTGGAAGCCACCGAGCAGTCCCTAAACGGCTAGCCTTTATTTTTCAGTTGCCAAGCATTTCTTGAACACTTGCTACGTGCAAGGATGGAGCAGGTCATGGGCTTGGATCTGCTCTCGAAGTCCGCTCGGAGAACCTTCCCTTATCTGCATGGGCTCTTGCAGCCCAGCCCGAGGCCCCAGGGACACCCCCCATCTTCTTTGCCTGCTGCCAGGAGCCCCTGGCCCTGGACTTCAGAGCCCAAAGCCTGGGAGAGCCGGAAGCACCACTCTGTTACCACCCTGAACGCTCAAAAAATGCTATACCAATGGTGTGACAAATGTCATTGTCACGCCAGAACTTGCAACAGTGCTCCACTGAGTGCCCTTTCTGATAGCCAGTACTTCCTCTTTCTTTCAGAATATAATATTTAAAAAAAAACATTCCCCAATAGGTCTGGGGAAAACCTGCTGGCCCTTAAATTAGAATTTGTAAAACCTCAGAAGTACACATTTGTATTTTTTGTAACTGAAAACTTTTAGTCCCTTTTGAGGAAAAAGAGGGCCTCTCAACTATAAAGCCATTTTAGGAAGATAAATGTCTTACTCATTGTGACTTTTCACAGGCACTGTTCTTCACAGTCAGTGGCAGTGTCGTGACCATGAAAGCCGAGCTCTCTTAGCACCAGACCATCTCCACAGTCTCTCGTTTCCCTCTTTAGTGTATTAAACATGCAGCTACTACATCTATGAAATAAAAAGAACATTTGGAAGAAAAAAATCTCAATTATAAATTTATGCTCTGTCTTTTGGTTTTTAATACAACCTCTAAACAATGTTTGCCTTCTTTGTTTCAGAGCATTCAATGGAAAGAAAACATGTATCTTTTCTTTTCCTCCACAGGGTATCCAAATACGCCGCTTCCATGCGGCCTGCTGAGGTGGACAGAGCGATAGAGATGGCACTGCGGGCCTGGAGCAGCGCGGTGCCCCTGAACTTCGTTAGAATACACTCTGGAGAAGCAGATATTATGGTGTCTTTCGAAACTGGAGGTACTGGCGATTCTTGTACTCTGCCCACTAAGGCAAGGAAGAACTGCCCCAACACTGTTCCTTCCGCGTCCTCACTCCAAGCAGTTGGCATCAGCCTCCGTCACACAGGGCTGAGTGGGCAGAGGCCAAGACGGGCAAATTCATGATCTTTGCCAGGCTTCAAAATGGAAGGAAAGGAGTTCTTAGAATTTCTCCATGCTCACTAGGACAGACTTGCCATAAGAAACTTTCCATGTGGTTTTATCACATTTGGGGACAACTTCTGCCCAGTTTCACTTTCCCATGGGCTCGGAGGCCACCTGACCTCTTCCATTCCTAGGCTGGTACTGGCCCCAGCACCTCTTTTGTGCTACCCAAGAAGAAATTTCCACAGAGACCCCAAGGCAGCTTGGCCCTGCGGCGGCAGCTGGTAAATTGGCTACATTGGGGTGCATAGCAGTTCAGATCCTGGGTCAGTCCCCTTCTCCATCTCCCACTTACTCTGAAAGGAGAGCAGCGCAGGGAACGGTGCAGAGCTCAGAGCCCTTTTCGGAGAGCACCAGGCAGGAAGCAGCTAAGGGAGAGCCGCACAGCCATGGCTTCCATGCCCTCTTCCTTGCTTCCTAGCTGCTAAGTTCAGTGAGACCCACCACCTCCACCTCTCCACAGACAGCGTCTCTAAGAATCCTGACATTTTGATCCTGGTCTTAATGTTAATGTTGAGGAGCTAGGGGAGAGAAGATCAAGCAAGCATTGAGTCCAGCCAGGCCTTTTGGAAAGGTTCCGTCCTCTAACATGAAGGCTGGTTAGGCGGCTGTTCCGGGTCTGCAGGCCATGCAACCTGATCCAGCTGCGTTGGACTCGAACTCCCTCTTGTTTAGTTTTTGTAAAACTTGGTATCTTCCCCAACATTCTGAAAAGTTACAAAATGTAACTTCTGCTCTTTTTGCTCATTCTTTCTTCCTTCCCTCTTCATGTGCTGTTAATTAAAATCCAGACAGTAAAACAAAAATACCAGGGTACCCAGGTTACAAATGCCTTTGTTTGCCAACAACTCAGTGCACGGACCGATTTGGCAAAACTTGTTTTTGTTTGCAAACTCTGCATCAGGTGGCCAGCTTTTCCAAATCATAGAACCAATTAAGTTTGTGACCTGAGGTACCGCTACATATAAAACTTCAGAGGTCAAGGTTTTCCTTTATTGCTCCCATCAGTTTTATACATGTGGACGCAACAAAGTTACAGAGCTTGCTTTCTTTTTGATACTTCCTTAAACTGAAGTACAGCAGGTGACAGAAGAACAACAGGCTTCTTCGATTCACCACCGCTGTCGTGGCTCACCTGCACTCTGGGTGCTCTCCTGCCACCAGGTTCACACACTGCCAAAAGCCCTTCTGACAGTCCGTGAGATAGCTCAGCCAACTAAATGCCTGCTTAGGCAAGTTCAAGGACCAGGGCTCAATCCCTGGCACCATGAGCCACCCCGGCCACACCTCCAGGGCGCGCTGAGCCAGCCATCAAGTCCTGGCGTGGTGATACACGCCTGTAATCCCGGCGCTGGAGAGGCTGAAAGCAGAAGTCCAAGCTGCATAGTGAGACCCTGCACCAAATACATATAAATAAATACAACCAAAGTCCTTCTGTTCTTTCTCCTTTTGTAATGCATGGCAGATCTATAATCCAGAGTATGCTATGCATCCTGGTTAAAAGCAAGGATAACGTTTCCTAATTTTAATGCTATCAGTGAAGTATAAAATAGTCTTTTTTTATTTTTCAGTGGGCATTAATCGATAACTGAACTCCTTATATAAAACAATTAATACCAAAAGTAAATTTCTTTTTCCAAAAGTAAATTTAAGCATCAATACTATTCACAGTGCCCATGCTCTGTGCCTCTGAAATGCAAGGACTTGACGGTGTTGGCATTTCCTGTTGTTTAGATCACGGGGATTCCTACCCTTTTGATGGTCCTCGGGGGACTCTGGCCCACGCATTCGCACCTGGAGAAGGCCTGGGAGGAGACACGCATTTCGACAATGCGGAGAAGTGGACTTTGGGGATGAATGGTATATATGCACACTTCACCCTCACCTGGAACATACTGTACCTTCTTCTGGGCCTCCGCCATGACACCGTGAGGTTCAACGTCCCAAGCCACCCTTTAACTAGGGGGGGTGGCTAGGAAAAACAAGTAAGCCAAAAATCCACAGGGGAACGCCCCATGAGAGTAAAGGTCTGCCCAAGATTATGCTGGAGGCTTGTCTGTGATCCCTGTTTCATAGCATAGAATCTCAAGATCTGGTAGTCCCCACCCCAAGGCACAGCCTTTGGCCAATTATGTGGTATTTATTGCTCCTTCCTAGTGCTTGGGGAAAAGCTACATTCAGATATGCCCTGAGAGAATCAATATATCCTGAGAACCATCATGGGCATGGGTATGAAGATTCCAGAAAAACATGCAAGTCATCTAGAAATCTTCAGTGTGACATATGGGCATAGGAAGTAGTAGCCTGTGAAAGCAGAGGGCTCTACAGGCACCCGTGGCCCAAATTTATGTAGCACTGCAAGTCCCTTTGCCACGACTAGCTCTAAGGCTCTCCTTTGTCAAGCTATTGAGCACCTTCCCAAATCCCAGTGAAGGAAAAGACTAGATTGGACCAAAACTAAGTGTCAAAACAGCTGGCCAAACTGAAAGGTCTAGAAGATTTGGACATGAAGTCTCCTGTGAAGACGGGCGAATGAGAGAACAAAGCCCTGGGCTGATGCTGTCGTTCGCTCTCATGTGGCTTAGGTTTCAATCTGTTTACTGTTGCTGCTCATGAGTTCGGCCATGCGCTGGGCCTGGCGCACTCCACAGACCCGTCCGCACTGATGTACCCGACTTACAAGTACAAGAACCCCTACGGCTTCCGCCTGCCCAAGGATGACGTGAAGGGGATCCAGGCACTGTACGGTAAGGCCACTGTGCTCCTGTGATCATTAACCCTGAGAGTGGCAGGAGTCCAGTCTGTAACTTAGAGGATCCCTCTTTTCAGGAGTTACCTAGATTACACCGTAGACCTCAGCCCCCATGATTTTTGCGGGGAAGAGCTTGTGATGAATGTTGCTTTCTTTGTTGTGTTCTAATATGGACAACCAAATTTTGCATCTTTCCTCCAAAACATTCTGCTCTTGACTGGACACAGAACATAGTCATTTGCTCTTCCAGAAGGTCAAAAGGTACAGAATGGAAGAACATGGATATATTTTATAGTTCATCTATACCACATTTATCTGTGGCCTTAGCTTCCTAAAAATAGCTTTGGAGATAATTAAAACTCCACCACCTGTGTGTACATATAATCTGTACTTCATGGAACATGGTCACATGTGTCGTCTCGCGCTACCCTTGTGACAAGGCTATAGGTTGTGCAATGTTTCCCTCATTTCATAACTGAGAAAGTTCAGGGCCAAAGACAGTTAAGTATGCTAGGATATTCAAAATTATCTCAAGGGTTAACATTCTTTTGAAAGGTAAGAAAGGATAACTAAGAAACTCTGTATCCAGTTTTCCTCAAGGGCGATAGCACATAAGAAGGGATCTTGAAATATCCTTATAGGTTGACAATTTCTCTTTAGTGAATAAAGGTGAGAAAAGAAATGCAGAGGACTTGCCCCAGGCCTCGCAGGCTCCTCAGCCTCTGCTCTCAACCTCTGCCCATCCTCCCAGGCTAGCAGGCCACATCGCCCAGTGGCTTCCTCCTTACCCACAGGCCAAGCAGCTAAGAGATAAGAACCTCTGCAGACAGATGCTGCCCAAGGCACACAAATCAGAATTAATCCAAAGAAGCCTTTGGCAAGCTCTAATCTCTGGAGAGGTTGGGGACCATGTCTGTTGCACCCTAAGGGACAGCAGAAATGTGAATGTCTCAATTGCACAAACCTCAGAGCATCCACAGCGCAAGTCCGCAAGTCCGAGTGGCTCAGCTCTCCTGGGCCACCAAGAGGGGATTTGTCTGATGCTTGCATCACCAGGCCAGGAGCCAAAGCCCCTGTCCTGACATGTTCATTTGCATACAAGGAAGCAAAAGGCAAAAAGACGGCTCTATGATGCCAGGAATGAGAAGCGTGAGCCCCGCCAGCCATGCCTGGTCCCCACTGCGCTTCCAGGTCTCCACCTTTCCAAGGACAATCTCCCACAGCAGGCAGAGGTGTAGCACAGATGCTCAGACTGCCAGCACCCCCAGGAATGGGTCCTGCTGTCCCAAGGAGACCTACTGGAAGACGCCTTTCCACAGGCGTCCTGTCGTCTCCAGCTCCACTCAGTCTGTCCTCAGTGCCTCCAAACAGGGTCAAGCAGAGCACAGGATGTTAAAGACCATGCGGAAGAAAATAAGGAAGTGCACAGTTCTAGTCTTCACAATAAAAGTAACTCAATTACAAGGACATAATTAAGAACAAATTTTAATTACATTATATTTCTAATTCAGAGAGGTGCAGCCACCAAGGAAGTTATTAACAATAAAAGAATAGCAACCGTTCTGTAAACATTTACTATGCGTCAAGCTTTCCAGACATCATTCAATTCTCACAACACTCTTTGAAAGTAAATCCTGTAATTACCATTTCTGATTTACAGCTGAGGAAGCTGAGACTTTAAAACGTTAATATATTTGCCTCAAATCACACAACCCACCAACTAGAGAAGCCAAGACTCAAACAAAGACCTGTCTGTCCCAGTCAGCCCTCTCTTGATGACATTGTATGATGGAGACCACCATGCAGCAGCCCTGAGCTACACTTGACTTTTTAAGATGGTACTGTAGGTGTCTCAGCCTGAGTGGAGACCTTCCTAGAGGTAACACGTTCTCCTGAGTTGGCCTAATGTCTTACTTGGAGAAGGCCTGAGAGGACTTCCAGGCCCTTGCGAAGCCCCGCCACTTCAGGCAGAGTCCCACCTTTCTTCAGGATTCCCTGCCTTGATCTGATAACTAAATAAATGTGGGCTGCCTAGAGAAGTGCTTGGTCTAAACCCAGAGAATCATGAACTCTGTGAGAGAGTTTTGCTCCTCCCGGAGCCTGCTAGCATCTCACTGGTCTCATTTTAAGGCTTTGCCAGACACTCGTTTGAGAGATTGTGGGCCTGATCTGTCTGCAATAACTAGAGATGTCATTAGCACGATAATCACGCAGAGAGTGAATGGGTATGAATGTCGCTAGAGCAGAAATGTACACACTCAAGCTCCTGATATGATTTTGACCAAGAGGTGTTGAATCCTAGGACCTCGGAAACCATTCCTGGGAAAACCTATGGCTCCTCACTTGCCTTCTCACAAACCGTCCATCCCCGATGTCTGTGACTCCAGCTCATCCTTCGATGCCGTGACAATGCTAGGAAAGGAGCTTCTGCTCTTCAAGGATCGGTAAGCCAGGAAGGCACCAACTGCTGCTGTCTGGCCTTGGCTCACCGCCAACGGCCATCGCCAGAGGTCCTTGTTCTGCCGTGTCTGTAAATGAAGCATAAATGGTGTCTCTAGTGGTTGTCGTGTGGCAGCAGCAGGAAGTCTTTGGCTATGTCTAGAACTTACTGAAGTAGAGCTTGTGGAGCACCGACAAAGGCTTTGGTGCTGTGCTAGGTTCTCTCCATGCATGTACAGTATTACTCCTAACCCTCTTCACGTAGAGCTTAGAATCTCCAATTTACAGAGGCAGAAAGCAGCTCAAAGAGAACAAGTGTATTTCCCAAGGTGACAGTTAAGTGGCCGAGTTAAGATATCAGATCAAAGGTCTGCGATATCTGCTTGTTTACTACTACATGGTTAGCAAGAGCACTGAGTAAGCGCCCAGTAACTATTTGGTGAATGAATGTGGCTACCTGAATAGTTGAGCATACAGGAGAATGGATGGATAGATGGATGGATGGATGGATGGATGGATGGATGGATGGATGGATGATCAGATGGGTAGATAAGTGAGTGGATGATTCTCATGTAAGCACCCTTCCCGAACACCTCTTTTTCAACGCCTCTCAGCTTTCCACCTGTCAACTATCAGACAGCACAGAAAAAGCAGAGACCTTTCTCCCCACACTCTGGCTTCTTAGGGAGTAGGATTGTTGCCTCCATGCACCGGAAACTGTAATGACTGCTTTCCAAGGACAAAAAGAGCAACAGCAACTCTCACTTGTGTTTCTCTCTTTACCAGAGACAAAGTTCAGTCACACCAGAGCAGCAGAGAAGCTCAGGAATGTGTGTGTATGACATTTTCTCCCTTTGCTGCAAAAGTGTTCCCTGAGCCTATATTGGGTACCAAGCACTCTTGCAGTGTCTACAGACAAAGAGAGATTGATACCCACTCTGCCGTTGTGTGCCTCATCATTGCATAAGGCATGGCAAAACAGTGTGACACACGCTGCGTAAGGTAGGCTATGAGACGAAAAACAGAGAAAAAGCGCCGGGAGAAGGCTTATGAGGGCGAGGATGTCAGAAAGTTGCATGTTTCTTTTGGAAATAGATCTTTCAGCTACTATTATAAGAATAGTTATGTTCATTCAGAAAAAGAGAGTAAGAAACTATTAAAAAGAAATCATAATTTGTGCAGAGTCTTACACCCGAAATGCTTGAGCAGCCACTCCAGAATTCCGTAGGCTGGCTAGCTGCGGCAGAAATTTCTCACACTTCTAGCAATCTAGGGTCGGTGGGCTTCCAGGGCAGGTTTCACTCCAAGGCCTTTTCCTTTGGTTTCCTGTGGGCCACCAACTTCTCACTGTGCCCATGTGACTTCTTCCTGGGGGGGAGGGGGGGGAGACAGGCCCAGCTTCCTGGTGTCTCTTCTCCAAGGGGCTAGGTCCCATCACCAGCGCCTCGCCCTCATTACTTCATTTCAGCCTGATTGTTTCCCCAAACCCCATGTCCAGTCACCTCAGAAAGGGAGTCAGCATTCAACCCAGGAGCTGGGGCAGACACAAACCTACAGCGCGTGACGCACGCGCACAGAGCGGCTAAGCACGCTGCAGTACGCCCTCCAGGCCTGTTCTCTGAACTGAGAGACATGGGATGAAAATGAGACAGTGGCAAGGATTTCACAAGGAAAAGAAAAAAAAAGATTTTATTAGTCTTGTTAATTTATAAAATTCTTTCACTCAACAGTATTTCATTTTGAACAAATTTTATTTTTTATACATTATACATTATTGTAATGAATACAGTATTACTTTTTCTAACCAATCTCATATCTATGACATCTGTATTATGTTCAATTTTTTAAAAGTAGGAACATCTTGAACTAATTCTTTAAGAACAGATATTTAGTTTTGAAAAAAGCCAATCGGCAGAGCCTCAGGAGCCCAGGCCTTCTCCTGAATGGCCTGAATCCTGGCCCCTCTTACCTAGGAGGTGACCTTGGGCAAGTAGCCCTGGAGACATGTAGCGGGGGGCATGCTGTACAAGGCAGTCGCTGTTTTGAGGAGCGGGTATAAAGACATATGTATTACGAAGTGGCAGGCCAGATAGTTCCACGGATTAAAGCGCCTGCTTAAGCAGACACAAGGACCAGGGTTCCATGCCAGGCTTGCCAGGCCAGCCCCGCCCCTGGGGTGTGCTGAGACAGTGATTGAGACTGGGGGCGGTGGCCCACGCCTGTAATCCCAGCACTTGGGAGGCTGTAAACAGGAGGATCGCTGCGA
>PVKN010022111.1:0-15284 GCA_004027915.1 Capromys pilorides
ATACTGAGGATTGAACCTTGCACTTGCCAGGCAAGCACTTCTTCTACTGAGCTATCTTCCCGGTCGAAGACAGTTTTTTCTTACAATTTCTTTTTTCCTTAAAACTTACTCTGTAGCTCTAGTACCCCTTATTTCATGTGAAATTCTCTTTTTGGGATATAACATGTAATTCATTGTATGGGTATTTCTTTAAGCTTTTCTTTTCCTTGCTGAGTAGCAGTTTTAAGATTTTTTTTTTTTTTTTTTTCATTTTTACATGCAAAAGACTGTGTGGAATTTACCTCTGAATGCTACTTTTCAGATTGTGAGGAGTACTATTGAGTGGTGCAGTGTCTTTAGAAGGCTTCTGGTAAGATGGAGCTCCTCTGTGCCCTGAGAGTTCTGTTCTCTCTGGAGAGCTGGAGCACCTTTCTCCTGACCTCAGACAGCCTTGTAAGACTAAGGGTCTGCATTGGACCTGGTTTTCGTATTCAGTGGAGAGTTACCATTTTTGTCCTTTATTTTATTTGCTGAATAAATAGTGGGCATGCGTGGCGCCGAGCACAGGCGCTGCTGCAGCTGCCCTCTCACCTCTCTCCTCTCTCACACAGGCTTGCATAGGCCCTGCTGCTGTCCTATCGGAAGAGACCACCGTGGCTTCCTCACCCCCACCGTACGTGGCCTATGCTGCACCAACCCCCGAGGTAGGAGCAGACCTGAGCAGAGTGCATCCAACTGCCTTGTGTTCGTAATCTTGAGCTAGTACCAGAGAAATTGAAAATGTGCTTTAACCCTTCTCTTTTCTTTTCTTTTCTTTTCTTTTCTTTCTTTTTTTGCGGAACTGGAATTTGAACTCATGACCTTGTACTTGCTAGGCAGGCACTTGTGCCATGGAGCTATCTCCCCAGCCCCACCCTTTTCTTCTTAAAACCAGTTATTCTGTATTATCTCTTGCTTTTGTAAGATAAAGCAGCTTGTTTTGTTCGTATTCAAACTTATTCCTAAAATAGGCCTAACAATGGGCTATGTTAACGATACTTTCTTTGGTTAGTGAGATTTCGAGGATTTATAATTTATAATGAATTATTTCAGTTCTCTTTTTTTATCAGAAAAATGTGATTTTAAGTGCCCACTAGTTAGGGTGCCAGTTGTCCAATGTGGTGTATTTAGGTTTTATTGTGTGAGGTGTGCTTGTCTCTGAAACCCCTCCAAAAAATATTTTTAATTTTAAAATGATGGCAGATTCTTAAGTTGCAAAGGGTAGTATAATTTTGTATATTTTCCAGCCATGTTGTCCAGTAAATATAAACCAGAAATTAGATTTTTATTTTATCACATATGGAGATTTATATGATCACCATCTCAGTCAAAACAGAGTTCTTCACCAAATTTTGACACCATAACACCCTTTTATAGTCATGTGCTCTCTTTCCTAACCTCTTAATACTAGTATATATATTTATATATGTTCTTATTTCTGCAACTTTAGTAATGTTACGTTAATGGAATCATAGAGTGATTCATAGCTTCTTTTTTTTTTTGTCTTTTTGAGACAGGGTCTCGCTATGCAGTTCAGGCTGGCTCACTTGCTGGTCTTGAACCCACACCGATCCTCCTGTCTCAGCCTCCCAAGTGCTGGGATTACAGGCGTGTGCCACCACACCCATGCTAGAGTGTGTTAGCTTCTGATTTGATGGTTTCACTCAGCATCATGCGCTTGCCATCTGCCCATGCTGTGTGTATCAGCCATCTGTTCTATTTTATTGCTGAGTCGTCATCCTTGGCATGGATGCACCGTGTTCTACAAGTAGCATTAACCTCTAGAAGGACATTTCGGTTATTTCCAAGATTTATACCAGTAAACCTGCTGTGAACACTTACTTGTGTACAGGTTGTTGTGCAGGGGTAGGTTTGTACTTCTCCGGGGTAAATGCCAAATGTAGATTGTTGGAGCATATGTATGGTTAGTCTATGGTTAGTTTTTTTTATTTTGTGATGCCAGGGATTGAACTCGGGGCCTTGCACTTGCCAGGCTGGCTCTTATGTGTCTGAGCTCCCCAATCCTATATTTAGTTTAAAAATAGAAAGCCTAACAGACTTCTTAGTGACTCTATTTTATTTCCTACCATTAATGCCTGAGCAGTACAGTTTCTGTGCACTAAAATAGTCACTTGTCTTAGTACTGTAAATTGAGTCTGTAGCCCTGTACATTAGCTTTATACATTGGACCCTTAGTTTTTGGGACAGGGATCTTGTCAAGTTTCTCAGGCTGTCCTTGAACTCGTGATCCTCCTACTTCAGTTTTCAGGGTAGCTGGGATTGCCAGTGCTCATTTCCATTCTGAGTCTTTTCACTGCTTTTTTGTTTCAGTTATTATCATGAGTATAGTGATATTTCATTCATGGCATTAATTTGTATTGCTCTAATAGCTATTGATGTTGATTTTTTGCCGTCTACATTTCTTTTTCAGTGAATATGTTTCTTCACATCTTTTCCTGTCTTTTTACTTCCATTTCTTTTACTACTGAATTTTAAGAGTTCAGAGATTGGTCTGAAGCTTGTCTTTTCATTCTCTTAGTGAAATCTTCCAGAGAATTTGGAAGTTTGATGCATTCCAGTTCATGAGTTTTTCCTCTTATGTGTAATGCCTCACTTGTTCCAAGTTCTCTAAAATTTTCTTGTGTATTATCTCTTCGTTTTTAATTTTTTTTTTTTTCAAGTTTGGGTCTATTTCTGAGCTCTCAGTTCCACTCCTTTAATCTCTGTGCTTATTTTCCTCTCATACCACAAGATCCTAATTACTGTAAGTCCTGAAATTGGGAGATTGGTTATCTGCTCTACCGCTTTTGCTCTTTTGCAGAATTGTTTTCGATGTTCTCTTTCCATATGAATTGAAGTTACCTGCGTCCACTATAAAGTCTTACAAAATTGTGCTAAACCCGAGGGTTATGTTTATTTGGAATAATTAAATACTGAAAATATCATCGTTATGTATTGAGCCTCCCAGATTGTGAACATACTCTACCTCTCTATTTAAGGTCTTCTTTGGTTTCTTTTACCAGCAGTTTGTAGTTTTCACTGTAATAGTTTTATACAGATTTTGATATGTTTAAGTCATCTTTTTTTGAGTAGTTGTGTTTGCCATTGTAGCTTTTCTATATTTATTGCTAGTACATAAAATTTTTGTATGCTAATGTTATAGCCTCTGTCTCAGTTACCCTCTTATTGTTGCTGGGACAAATATTTGACACTCAGAATGAAGGGAAGAAAGGTTTACTTAGCTCACTGGAGGTTTCAGTCCATACGTGGCTGGCTCCAAGGCTGGCTCCGCGGTAGAGTGGCACATGGTAGAGAGCAACCTCTCATGGCGGCAGCAAAACAGCAAGAGCCAGAGTGGGAGCAGCAGCAACAATGGCAACAGAGAGGAAGTCTGTCTCCCTTAAATTGCATTCAGGCTGTCTGCCCCAGACTGCATGCAGCACTCACACCCACAATCCCAGCAGCACTCACATCCGTAATCCTAGTGAGTCATATCTTAACCACAGACTCTAGAAGTCCACTCTGTGTGCATGAGGCTTTGCGGAAACAACTGGACACAAACCATAACAGCCTCTGAATTTACTAAACACATGCTAGTTCTTTTTTTGTAAATTCCTTGGCTATGTATATAATCATGTTACCTACATGTAGGGGCAGTTTGATGTCTTCTAATCTGCATTGCCTTCTATTTCCTTCTCTTACTGCTTTGATTAGAAGTTCGAATGTGATGTTGAATAGCAGTTAGGACACAGGGCAGTCTTGCCTGTTTCTGATTTCAGAATGCATTCAGCTTTTAGTACACACTTTTTCAGTATCAATTTAGTGTTTAAACTCAGTAATTATTATTATATTAGGTATACTTTTATTGATAGTCATTAAATGTGATATTAGCTGGAGGTTTTTGTAGATATTCTTTAAAGTTGAAGAAATTCCTTCTTTTGGATTTCCTGGGAGAATTTGTCATGATAGGTGTTAGACTATTACTTTTTATACCTTCTTTCCTGCTTTCCTTCCTGTCTTATTCTGGGGGTTGAACCCAGGCCTGGAGCATGCCAGGCAAGTGTTCTGCTTTAGAACACCATGTTGCTTTTCATGTGATTTCTATTTTTTTCTTCTTTCTTTTAGTCTGTTTGCATGGTGGTGAGTTACACTGATTGATTTTCATATACTGAACCAACCTTGCATTTCCTGGAATAAACTTCACTTGGCCATGGTGTTTTCTTTTTTTAATGGAGAAATTCTATTTGTTAATAGTTTTGAGTGGGATTGTTTCATCCATATTAATGAGCAATGTTGACTTTTTCCTTTTAAACTTGGCTTTGTTTGGGTGTTAGTGGTTTTAACAGGATACAGGGTGTGATTGAAATTTAGTAAGTCCCTGACTTACTAATGAGTTCCATTCTTGGAGAAATTATTAGTTAGATTTGTCTGTAAGTCTGACAGAGTGAGTCTTACACCAAGCACGCACAAACAGAATAGATTGTTTTTACTTTTACAGTTAATACCTTAACATGGTGATATGGTACAGCACCAATAGCTGGCACATGGGGGGATTGCTCTTCCTCTGCCTTCAGCCCTCCTGGCTCTGATTGAGCACAGTACTGCTGTACACTGTCGCGTTGTGCAGTGAGCACACAGCAGCACAAGTGTGCACAATTTCTGGCCGAAATGTGTAATTAGTTTGCATCTGCATATTTGGGAATGTTGAGGTCTGTTTGTATCCGTGAAACTTGGTAACTCTAATGTTTGTAAGTTGGGGATATACTGTATACAGTGAATGTTAACATTTTTAAAAATTAATTGCAGCAAAAGACACGTTGCCCTTAATCTCCCTCAAAATGCTGACCTGTCATGACTAACATGGGCAAGACCTCAGCAAAGACTATTCCCAGCAAACAGCAGGAGACCTCAGCCATTCCTGCTGCCCTCAATGGACAAAACAGATGGCCATAAAGAACTTTAGGATGGGCTGGGGAGATAGCTCCGTGGTACAAGTGCCTGCCTGGCAAGTGCAAGGTCGTGAGTTCAAACCCCAGTCCTGGAAAAAAAAAACCAAACAAACAGAAGTTTAGGATGGACATACAATCTCCCAAGTGCCACAGTGTCCAACCCTGTCTGCATATGTGTTTTGACCATTCCTGAAACATGGACCTCACACAGGCTATTCAGATACCTGGAGATTATAAACTCTACTCCCAAATTGTATATAAACTTATCTTGCCTCCAGATCACCTGCGGATATCATTCCAATGTCAGCTTGCTTATACCTAGATGGAATTAAATCTGTCTTTTCCCCGCTTAAGTCTGTCTCCAAGTGTTTCCTCATGTGCCGTTAGTAACACCCCCTCCCTTTGAACACACATCATAGCAATCTTGGCACTTTCCGAAAGGGTTGTGGAAATCCTGATTTTTGTTTCTTTTTATTTTTTTGAGACAGACTCTTGCTATGAGAGTCAGCCTGGCCTTGAACTCATTATGTAGTTTAGCCTGACCTTCAACGCACTCATGATCCTTTTACCTCAGACTCCTGAGAGCTGGAATAACAGGTGTGTGCCATTATGCCTGACTGGAAGTCCTCTGTTTTGCGCCTCTTAAGGGTTTGATCAGATATACAGTGAATGCTGCTGCCAGGTGTCACTCAGTAAAAAGGCAGGTTCTTAAAAACATAAGCATGGCCTCATTGACCTTACTCACTAGCTCTGGTACTAAGGGACTCAAGTCTCTCCCCAAAAGTTAACAGTACTGTAGAAGGGAAAAAGTGTTTATCTGTTCAGGATGTTAAAGCAAGCATGACTGCAACTGAAGACACTCATGGAAGAGGACTTCCAGAAATTTTCCAGCATGTGGCAAAAGTGATGGGATAAGTGTGTTTGAAATGAGGGGGAATATTTTGATGATTAATGGTAGTGTGTCTCTCGTGAGTGTAATTTTTATTGTTTTTTGAGACAGGGTCTTGCTGTGTAGTTCAAGATGGCCTTGAACTCACGGTGTAGCATAGGATCGCCTCAAATTTATGGCAATCCTCCTGCCTCAGCCTCTTGACTGTTGGGATCAGTCTTGACTGATCCTCTTGATTGTGTGCATCACCACAACTGGCTATGAATATAAATGTAAAACAACATTAAACATTCACCATATGGGGCCGGCGAGATGGTTCAGTGGTCTAAAGTGCCTGCTTAGGAGGGCTCAGGCAACTGCGGGGACTGCAGTTCGATCCCCGGCACCACATGCTGCGCCAGCACCACCACCAGGGCAGGCTGAGCCAGCCACAAAATGAATAAATAAAGAAACAAACACAACAAGCAAACAAACAAACAAACAAATAAATAAATAAATAAAATTTTAAAAAAAAATAAATAAACATTCACCATAGTTATTTTTCAATTATGTGTTGTAAAGTGTTGCTTGTGTTTGTTTTCTGGAAGAAGTTATATACAGTTGTTATGAATTTTTCTTTAAACATTTGATGGAAATCTCTAGTCAAACTATTTAGGTCTAAGAGATACTTTTTGTAGAAGATTTTAAATTAAAGATTCAGTTTTACCAGGCATGGTAATGCAGGCATACAATCCTAGCATTTGGGAAGATCACTCTGAGTGGACCCCAGTTCAGACTACATAGTGAGTTCAGTTTGAGCTACACAGAGACCCTGTGTCAGAAAAGGAAAAAAAAAAAAAACTTTTAATAGTTGTAGGACTTCAATTTCTGTATTTACTGTTTGATAAGTTGTGGTAGTTTATACTAGCACATATTTATGTACATACGTGTTTTACAGTGCTGGGGGTTGAATTCAGGACCTTGCACATGCTATTGCTCTTGACAGCTACTTCCCCAGCCCTTTTTGTTTTATTATCATGCAGGATCTGTGTTACTCAGGCTAATCTTGATCTTGGCATTGATCTGCCTCAGCTTTCCAGGTATCTGGGATTGTGGACATGTGCTGTCACACCCAACAAGTTAATGTACATTGTCTTTTAATGTAGGCAGCTTTCTAAAATTTTTTTAAGAGAGAGTACAAAACAGTATTAAAATGCAAATTACAAGTGATATAGAATTTCACTTAATAAAATAATTTCACAGTATTTGTTGTAAAGCATAGTGTTATATTCCAACTAGTTGTTCATATTACCGATATATGCATGCAAAATTGGAAGAAGAAAGCAAAAAAAAAATATATAAGAAATTAGGAAGAGAAAAAGGACAACAACTGAAAAAAGGAAACAAAACAAATTAAGCATTCACTGCTCCTTTCCGTAGACCAGGGGAAATCCATAGTACAGTTGTCAAAACTGTTCTGCTTACCTATATCGGTATCTCTTTTCCCATTCCCTTTCCTGTCCTTCTCCACAACTCAGTAATTCCTTCCTTCCGAATAGGTTCATTCCCTTTTCCCAGAATCTATACTCTTCAGATTTATTTTCTCTTTCAGGTTCTCATACTAAGGAGACAAATTATGATTGCACATGTGGGTCTAATTTATTTCTCTTCAGTCTCCAGTTGCATGCACTTAGCAATAAAAGCCTCAAATTCACAAATTTATCTTGTTTTATAGCTAATTAGTACTTCATTGTGTAAAAATACATCTTCTTTATCCATTCCTCAATTGATGGGCACTTGGGATGTTTCCAAGATTTAGCTATGATAAATTGTGCTGCTATAAACATGGGTGCACATATATCACCCTGGTATGATATATTCATTTCTTCTAGAAAAATACCCAGAAGTGGAATAGCTGGCTTGAATGGGACCTCCAATCCCAGCTTTTTAAGGAATCTCCATACTGATATCTATAGGACTTGTACCAGTCTTCATGCTAACAGTTCAGAAAGGCTTCTTTTTTCCCCACAACCCCCCCAGCATTTGCTATTGGCTAACTTCTTGGTGTTGGCCATTCTTTCAGGGGTGAGATGGAATCTCAGTGTTATTGCAGTTTGCATTTCTTGAATGATGAATGGTGTTAAACATTTTTTCATATATTTACTTGCCATTTGTATTCATCTGAAAAGTGTATATTCTTTTCAGATGCTCATTTTTGGATTGAATGTTTGACATGGGGGAGCCTGGTTTCTTAAAATTCTTTATATGTTCTAGATAGAAGGCCTTTGTTGGAGCGGCAGTTGACCATAATTATTTATCAGTTTGTGCATTTTCTTTTTACTGCTGAAGATTTTCTTTGACATGCATAAACTTGTCAAAAAAAATTGATATCCCAGCTGTTCATTCTTTTAAGTATTTCCTATGCAGTTGGTTTTGTTCATAAACTTTCTACCTACCCCATGTCTTTAAGATTTCTAGTTCCTTTTTCCTCCAGAAGAGACTTAGTGTTTCTGTTTTAATATTTAAATATTTGATCCATTTTTATGGTAGCTTTGTGCATGGTTATAGGCATGAGTCTAATTTTAGCCTTTGGCATGTGGAAAGCCAGTTTTTCCAGCACCACTTACGAAAGAGGCTATCTTAGCCAATATTTTGGCTCGAGCCCTTCAAGGTCAGTGAGGACTCAGGACATAAGAGAACCTGTGCTGTAATATCCTATAACTCAGTGGTTTCCCAAATTTTCTGTTCAAGGAGATTATGGGACCACAGAGGAAAGGGATTGATGATGTATAGTGTACCTAAGGAGAGTCACCTAGAGAGAAGGGCAATGAGATGGTGTCAGTGCCGCACCTGCCCTAAGGGTGGTGGCTTGCTTACAATATAAGGGCGGAGGGGAGAGGTTTGCTCACTGCTGTTTTGTCTTAGTGCTTTTTCTGTGTTCTGTCACCTTGAAGTGTTGCCCCTGTGCCGCACCACTCTGCCTTGGAACCAGCTAATTATGGAGGAATAGAACCTCCACAAACTGACCTAAATAAACCTTTCCTTCCTTAATTTGTCTCAGCAATGAAGGAGGAGAAGAAACCAACTTTCTTTTTTTTTTTTTTTTTTGGTGGAGACAGGTCTGTGTAGTTCATATTAGCTTCTGAACTCACTTTGTAGCTCAGGCTGGCCTCGAACCCACAGCAGTTCTCCTTTCTCAGCCTCCCAAGTGCTAGGATTATAGGCATGTACTATCCTGCCTGTCTAGCCATTTGGGTTTTGAATTTGTTCCAAACATTTCCCTTCAGATCAGCTTTGTGGAAGTGAAGAATTTTTTGAGTCATCTTGTTGCCATATTTTCTCATATTTTCCTCCTCCTCCACTCATCCTTTCCCTTGCTTCTCTCACCCCCATTTTACTAAGAGACTATCAATCAGAGTGGAAAGACTGTTGTTAGTATGAAGGTCTTTTTAGTTAGTGTTGGCTTCCCAGTGATATGATATTGGCCTTGCTTGTGTTTAGTGTGTATAGATTTCTGGTACTCATTTGCCATATTGCAAAGAGAGAATCCATACCAGTTATCACCAGAATCAACCCTGTGAGTCATGTTCATTAAAACTTTTATATCCTTTGACCTAAAACACTCACAGTTAGTTACAAGGATCCAAAATTTAATCATCCTCACTCTTCTGTTTATACTGCAGCCTAAAATCATCCAGTGAGTTCATTCCACTACATTCACAGATGGAGCAGGTTCAGCTTGTGTATGGGGGGATCTGGAGGGTTTCCAGCTCCAGCTCTTTCTTCTACATATGCTTTCCAAAGAGTGTCGGTATGTCCCTAAGGTGCATTTTCTTTTTATCTTCCTTAGCCCACAGCTAACAGCCTATTCTTTTTTTTTTTTTTTTTTTTTTTGTTATGGGGGATCAAACTCAGGAGCTAGCACCTGCCTGGCAGGCACCCCCCACAGCTCACTCCTGCAAGTCCCTGAGTTGGCCTCCTCCTCTGATTTGTTCAGTTGTCTGCTTGTGAGTGAAGGGACTTGAAGACTGCTGAGCCCTCCTCTCTGCTGTAGACTACCTTTCTGTTTAACTTTGTTTCATTTCTATGGGCGTGGCTACAAGAGGTTTCTGCCTGTCTTACCATTGGATGTCTTCAGTTAAGTCAGGCCATCTCCCTCCCTTCTTTGCTCTGTGTATGAGCTCTGCAGCTCCTCCTGTGTTGTACAGCTTTCATTTCAATCTTGTTCTCCACTCTGTAAATTGTTACCATCCAGCCTGTAGCGAGTGGTGTATGCTGGGCAGAATTTCCTGTAGGCCCGCACTCCCAGTGTTTAGGGCAGTTGCTCTCAATAGTGGGTAACTATTTTGGGACTGCATCAGTTATTTTTCTTCTCAAGGTCCACTTCTGCAACTTCTTGAAAGACAGTTTTCTCAGTGCTCAAATCTTAGTCCCTAATCAGGACTGTGCTCTTGCTTTCAGCTTTTATTTTTTTATTTTTTATTTTAAATGTATTTGGTTGGTGTGGAGTTTCACTATACAGCTCAGACTCATAGTGATTCTCCTATGAGCCTCCCCAGTGCTGGGATAACAAGTGTGTACCACTGTGCCCGCTGGACTCTCTGGCCAGCTCAGCCTGCCCTGAGGGTGGGACTGGGGTGGCTGTGGTGCCGGGATTGAAATTTGGTGCCTGCACTTGCCTAAGCTTGCCTAAACAGGCACTTCAGTCTGCTGAGCTGTCTTGCTGGTCCTACTTTAAGCTTTTAAATGAGTCTGCAGCAGAAGACCCATTTATCTTGGCACTACTTGCTGACTTCCAGTTGCTCTGGTCACTGCTCTGTAAATATCCCACACATTGGCTTTTCTCAGCAGGGAGAGGAGAAAAGTCAGGAGCCTATCCCTTGGCCTGGCCACCACTGTGGTGTTGTCTTATTCCCTTAGGGTGTTGGATCTTTTCCCAGATGGGGGCCATTGCCATACCTGGGTATAATGTGCATTGCCATCCAGGGAAGCAGTGCTTCCTTTCTAAACTTCTTTGATACTGGATTGGATCTAATGAGTTTCTCCTGCAAGTTGTCTTTGCATATCTGGCATGCTTTGTCTTCCCTGTTTCTGTGTACCTGTTTTTCCTTATGCATCTTTCATGCTTTTCACATACACTGCTGCTGATACCACATTTCCCTAAAAGGAAGACCAAACTAGAAACTAAGCTTCTGCCAAATGTGGGGCAAGAGAGCTCTCATCAGGCTGTTGAGGTTGCGCCTAGGCATATAATACCTGGGTGCAGGCAAAGAGAAATGTGTTCCTTTTACAGGGATGGCAAGAAGGCAGATATATTAGGTGGAAAGATTTTAAAACCTCTGTGGGCAGAGCTCTCTAGCAGTCTTGTACCTCAGTGGGAAAAGTCCTTGAAGGTTGAGGGTAAATTTTCGGGTATCTCCAGATATCCCCAGCATCTGCAGAATTGTTTGTGCTATCTAAAGTCCTTTACAACATCCTGTACCTGCTGATGACAGCTTTGATGCTAAGCTAGTTCCCTGCTGAGAATAGTGCCTCTGCTGGGAAGCAGATGGGGCTGTTAGAGTCAGGTCTGAGTTGAATTTTTTTTTTTTTTTTAATGTGTTCAGCACAGGGAAGGTCTCACTACATAGATCAGACTCATAGTGATCCTTCTGTTTTCAGCCTCCCAAGAGCTGGGATTACAGGCCAGTGCCACCATATCCAGTCTCAATCACCAACTCAGCGCACCCTGGGAGTGGAGTCTGCTCGGCAGGCTGGGGATCGAATTTTGGCTGCTGTGCTCTGCCTAAGCAGGCGCTTTAATCCGCTGAGCTATTTGGCCGGCCCTACCCGAGTTGAATCTCACAAGGCCCTGGAACAACGTTTCAGGTTTCTGGATTATAAGCCCTACTCCTATGAGCTAGACGAGTACATCTCTGTGTCCATTGCAACACACTATGGATGTATAAGTATCAATACTGTATATTGCTAGTGTTTGCAAATTATTAGCACATTAATGCTTAAGTGATAGTTATTTGTAAAACACCCAAGTGGGAGCCTTTGTAAGAGAGATAAACACCTATGTAAGTAGGTGAATTTGAAACTTACTGGTTTTAAGGTTTGTTTTTTAGGGTGTTCACTTCTAACAAATGTATTTCTCACATAATGTAATTACATATTCTGTTAATATTACCATGTCTTGAGAATTTTACAACTTGAAACTAGTTGGAGCACAGACACAATACACAAGTAACAGACACACTTCGTAATGTACAGATGTGGTTGTGTTCTAATATGACTTCGTAATTCAGTACATTGTGTGTTGTACTGTACATACTTTATACTCTTGTAGGAAATAAATGTTTTCTGAATTTTCATGGGATTTTACTATGTAGCTTTACATGAAGC
Organism: Capromys pilorides; assembly: GCA_004027915.1. Lineage (NCBI taxonomy): Eukaryota > Metazoa > Chordata > Mammalia > Rodentia > Capromyidae > Capromys > Capromys pilorides. Next base: position 12,223 of record PVKN010022111.1, read on the forward strand.
TTCTGACTCAGCCACTTAGGTGCTGGAGAATTACAGGCATTCACCACTGTGCTTGGCTGCTTTCTGAATTTTAGTGCCTGCAGTTTTTTGTGTGACCCATCATTCTTTTTATTTATTTTTGAGTCAGGGTCTCACTGTATAGTTTAAGCTGGTCTTGAATTCAATGTGGGTAGTCCAGGCTGGCCTCAAACCTAGGGTGATCCTTCTGCCTCAGGCTCCTAAGTGCTGGAATTTCAGGTGTGTACCACCATATCCCTTTTGTTTTTGTTTTTGATTTTGTTTTGAGACAAGTTCTCATGGACCTGTATTCTTAACTGTTACCAGTTTTGCTGCCACTCCTGTCTCATAAGTTTTCAATTAATACTTGATTTAATGGGAACTTTGTGAGGCCCAGTCTGAGAGAGGTAGTGAAGAATTCATGGAGTAAAGTCACTCCACTGTGCTACGAGCAAGCAATATGGACAAAAAGTGCTCATGAGAGATTGGGGTTAGAGGTTCTATAGGAAATGGAGTCACAAGAAATTCAGGCCAGAATTCGGGGTCTGGAGAGCTATGATGGTGTTTCAGAAGATGATATGGTAATACTTGAGTGCATATAGATTTGTGTACATCAGTAAATGTAGAATTTTGTTACATCAATAAATGAAAAAGTGTAGGGCCGGGGATGTAGCTCAGTGGCACAGCGCCTGCCTAGTAAGCGTGAGGCCCAGAGTTCGGTTCCCGGTACCAAAAAACAAAATAGTAAAAAGACCAAAATTCCCTTTGGAAAATAAGTTAAAAAGTGTAGATTGTTATTCAGGAAAAAACAAGCAAAAATTCATATAAAATCCAGTGTCATTTTGGGGGAAATATGGCAATTGACTGTAATGGAGATAAAGTTTATTTACCATATAGCCTTAAAGTAGACTTTAATTTTTATTCTTTAGCAATTTTTTAAAAGCATAACCACATATTCTCATGTTCTTTTTATTGACGTAAGTTTTGCTGATGCAACCTGGTAACCCAGTTTTGATACGTTACTAGAGGCTTCAAGATTGTGTTTCTAATGAGCCTCTTTCTTTTCAGCAGGCATATGGCTACAGCCCTTATGGTGGCGCATACCCAGCAGGAACTCAGATTGTCTATGCTGCGAACGGGCAGGCGTATGCGGTACCTTACCAGTACCCGTATGCAGGTAAATCTCCTAGCCTTCCACACCTTGTTTCTCATCATGCAAGAGTTTTTATTTCTCACTTTAAGGCTAAATGAACTTCATTTTATGTTAACTCTCTACTACTGTGGTTTTAATTTTTTTAAGAAGACTTTTTGTATTTTTACACTGCTTTACAAAGCTATTGTGGTCTTGATTTTTAGAACTTAAACTTAACTATTGTGTGGAGATTTTTGCGAAGAACATAACTTGTACTTACTGGCTTTTCACTTATAACGAGAAACAAATGAGTATAATTTTAGGAAATGAGAGATCACTTTTCCACTCTTTTTTCCTTCTGCAACATTCTTGGACAGTGGTAGCTACTGACATAATGCTTTGTTTCACAAGGAAGTAGAGGCCGGGAAAGGGCTGCTTTGTTTCTGGGCTTGGGATGTATTGCTTTCCATTCTTTGCTTCACATGAAGCAAACTGTAAAGTTGGGTAGCTGGGTCTGTGTGGGCATCATAAAGTCCTGGCCTTTTGGGCCAGGGAGTCTTCTGGGGAGAGGCTATAGGGGGCCCATGCTGGCCACTGCATGAGAGGGCAGGGAACAGAAGAGCAAAGCATACATCGTGAGACCAGGCAGGGCTGAGGGAATGCACCTTACACCAGCACACCAGGAGCAGAGTGATGGAGGAAGCAGAACTCAAGACTTAGGAGACTGGAGAGGAGGAGAGGGAAGGGAAGTAGAGGAGAGGAGGAGAAGGAAGTGACAGAGGGGAGGAGGAAGAAGAAGAGAAGGTGACAGAGGGGAAGAGGAGCAAGAGGAGGAGGGGGAAGAGTTGTCTATAGGGTGAAAGCAAAATAGGTGCATTGTGTCTCTGCACAGAAACAGCAGGAAAAAGTGTGAGCACTTATAGCAGTGTCCTGGGAGGCCATGAAGTCCCTGGGCTACTCTTAAATGTGTGTCACGTAGTGATGCATCTAGCATCTGGTACAAGAGACAGTGTCTTGGATAGAAATAGTAAAAACTGGTATCACACTTTGCCTGGAAGCTCTGCTAATTTGCCTGACTAGTATAGACTTGCTTTACTTTTTATGTGACATTGAAAACCAGTAAAATATAATTATGGCATTAGGTGTTTATTGTATTGCTTTTTATATTTGTGTCCTGAATTTCAAATCTTATATGCTGCATAGAGTGCTGTAAAATATTCTTAAGTATTCCTAGTGATTTTGTATTATATTGGGCGATACATTATTGGTTAGACTCGCCAATACTGACAGCTCTTTTTTTTTTTTTTCTCTCTTATAGTAGATACTTCTTTGAATTCTTCAATTATTTTCATTCTATTCTGTTAAATATGTCTTTTTTTTTTCTTTACTTGTATTTTAGGGAAGGATCTACAGGGTGTTCAGGGTCTCACTACTAGATTGGACTCACAGTGATCCACCTATTTATAGCCTCCCAAAGCTGGGATTACAGATGTGCACCACCAAACCCTGTCTCAGTTGCCATCTTGGTGTGCCCCAGGGGTGAGGGCAGGCTGGCACAGCAGGCCCAGGAATTGAACCCCTGCCCCCTGCACCTGCTTGCCAGCACTTTAATCTGGTGAGCTATTTGGCCAGCTCTTAAATATGTCTTAAAATACATTTTCTGTGTATTAAATTAATGTCAAAAGGTACAGATATTTTGGGTTTTTGAGACACAAAACAATGCAAGTTTTCTGTCACTTGGAGCAGGATGATGATTTAATGAACCATCACTAGCTTCAGCAGTTACCATATTAGGGCTCATCTTTCATCTCTAACTCCATCTGTTTTCCCTAAGTCTGGGTTATTTTGAGGGGAGTTCCAAACTATATCAGTTTATGTGTTAATATGACCGTGTCTTAGACCAGGGAGATGGCTCAGTGGCATAAGTGCCTAC
>PVKN010022113.1:0-15276 GCA_004027915.1 Capromys pilorides
GGAAGGCTTAGGCAGGACAATTGCAAATTTAAGTTGAACCAACCTGGGTAATTTAGGGACATGAAAAGTTAAAAAGTGCAAAGAATGTAACTTAGTGTGAAGGTCCTGGGTTTCATCTCTTAAAAGAATAAAGAAAGGGAGACTAAGACAAAAACAGGATCAAAAAAGAAAAAAGAAAGAACAGGATCCGTGGGCAAGTGAACGTCTCAGGAAAGGAGGAGAAAGAAAAATTCACAATGGAAATCAAGAAGCACTAACTAGACAGGTGACAGGAAAATCAAGAAAATAAACGACTGAGTCGTGAAGGCCAGAGTCCCAAGGAGGGAGTGCTCCAAAGGAGGAGTCCTAGGCTGCAAACCTCAAGGAGCAGTTACCGCGGAAGTGTCTGATGGGCGTGAGGGACGGACAGTGCTGGCAATCTTTACAAAAATCAAGCAAGTAAAGTAGCCGAGGTGGAAATCAGCCTATTTGGAGAGAGAAGGCAGAAGGAGGTGAGAAAGGAGAGAATTAAAATTAGGCATCTCAAAGAAGAGGGCAGGGGTGGCATCTGGATAGGTTTTTATTTTTTTTGTCTTTTTGAGACAGGGTTTTGCTATACAGTTCAGGCTGGTTTTGAGCTCACTTCTGTAGCCCAAGCTGATCTCAAACTCACATCGATCCTCCTGCCTCAGCCTCCCAAGTGGTGCAATTATAGGCGTCTGTCACCACGCCTGACTGGATAGGTTTTTAAAAGCTGGACCAAAATGGTGGTTGCAGTCCACTTACGATCTCCCCAGTGTGGAAGGAAAGGAGAAAACAGTCAAAAGGAGAGGTTAGGGAAAGTTGTGGAGGGAGGTGATAAGAGCTTATCGTGGGAGCGAGCCAAGTCCCTAGGTCACAGGAATCCCTATCAGGCTGGCATTTCCTCCCCATTCCCATCCCCTTCCTGCCGCTGGCCTGGCCCTCTCTGGAGCTAGAAAAGGGAAGGACCAACTCCCACCCTGGAAGAAGCTCTGGGTCTTCAGAGGTCTTTTTGCTTGCCTGTAAGTGGGTTTGAGGCTGAGAAGGAAGAGGGTCTGGGGCTGGGGAGTAAGAGGGTCTGATGGAGGGATAAGAGCTAAGAATCTGGGGCTAGTAGTTCAGGCTTTGGGGGCAAGGGTGGGAGAGGAAAACGCAGAGGTTGTAGAATCTGGGTGCTACTGGAATGAGGCCTGGGGGTATCATGGCAGAAGCTGGTGGGGTTTCCACTCAAGATCCCATTGTCCACAGGTCCTCATGCTGCTCCTCCTCTTGCTGCTCATGCTGCCATGCCCCTTACACCTGCAGCCCATCTGTGAGGCTGAGACTGAGGTCTCCAATGTAGGCAAGCGGGTGATCATGAACTGTGAAGACAGGCACCTGAAAGGGCTGCCTGCAGGCTTGCAAACAGACATGAGCACCCTCCACCTGGGTAAGAACCTCCTGGTCACCTTCTCCATGGCATCCCTGGTGCCTTTTACTCGTCTCACTCAGCTGTACCTGGATCATACTGAGCTGACTGACCTGCAGGTAGACGCGGTTTTGCCATCTTTGAAGACCCTGGATATATCTCATAATAAGCTGAAACAACTGCCCTTTCTACAGCAGGCACTGCCTGTGCTCAGTACTCTGGATGTCTCGTCCAACCAGCTGACTTCACTGGCTCCTGATGCCTTTGACGGCATGAGCCAGCTCCATGAGCTCTACCTACAAGACAACAAGCTGAAGACTTTGCCCCCTGGGCTCCTGGCATCCACATCCCAGTTGAAGAAGCTCAATTTAGCCAACAACGGTCTGACTGAAGTTCCTCCTGGGATGCTGAGTAACTTGGAGGATCTTGACACGCTTTTCCTCCAAAATAACTCATTACGGACAATACCAAGGGGTTTCTTTGGGGACCTCTTTCTTCCTTTTGCTTTTCTCCATAGCAATCCCTGGCACTGTGATTGTGAGATCCTCTATTTCAGTCGCTGGCTGCAGGACAATCCCAACAATGTCTACTTATGGAAGGAGGGTGCAGATGACAAGGGTATGACCCCCAATGTATCCAGTGTACAGTGTGCCAATTTGGGCAACATACCTATCTACACATACCCAGGCAAGGGATGTCCCACCCTTGGGGATAGCGATGACACACTCTATGATGACTATGACTATGAGATTGATGTGTCTTCCAGAGAGACTGTGGTCATGTTTGCTACCAACCCCGAAGTCCATACAACCCACTGGAGCCTACCCCATTCAGCATCTATTTCTCCTCTAGATAAGCAAATGACACAAGAATCCACTAGGAAACTGACTACACAGCAACATACACGGATCCCAGAGTCCTTCTCAGTCCTCCACATGCCCACAGAATCTTTGACATTCTCCCAAACCCCCAAATTCATTACTGAACCCACCACATCGCTGACCATCCTAGAACCTACAAACTTGACTACTGCAGGGCCAATCAAAGCTTCAAACACAACAGAACCTATCCCCACAACCCAGACCACCCCAGAACCTACCCCCACAACCCAGACAACACTAGAACCTATCCTCACAACCAAGACCACTCCAGAACCTACCCTCACAGTACAGACCACTTCAGAACCCATCACCACAGAACAGACCACTCCAGAACCCACAACCTCAACTGTTCTAGAACTTACAACTTTAACTACCCTAGAGTCCACCTCAACCTCACCTGCCCCAGAATCTACCACTCTAAAACTTATAACCTTAAATTTCCCAGAGCCCAATATTCGGAACATCCCAGAACTAACATTTAATGCAGAAACTACCCTATTCCATAGTTTCTCAGAATCTATCACAACAGACACCCCGGAATTTGTCAACTCCTTCCAGGTGCCAGTGGTAACTCATGGGAATTTTGATAGCTCCAGAAGTGACCCTTTTCTCAACCCTGAGTTTTGCTGTCTACTCCCCCTTGTCTTCTACATCCTGGGTCTCCTCTGGCTCCTGTTTGCCTCTGTGGTCCTCATCCTATTGCTAACTTGGGTTTGGCATGTGAAACCACAGCCTATTTCCCTGACCACAGCCATGCACACCACACAACTGGAGGTACAGAGAGGAAGGGAAATAACCATGCCTCGGGCTTGGCTGCTCTTCCTTCAAGGCTCGCTCCCCACTTTCCGTTCTAGCCTCTTCCTGTGGATAAGGCCTAACGGCCGCGTGGGGCCTCTGGTAGCAGGACGGCGGCCTTCAGCCCTGAGTCAGGGTCGTGGGCAGGATCTGCTGGGCACAGTGAGTATTAGGTACTCTGGCCACAGCCTCTGAAGGTGAGAGGTCTGAGGCATCCTTGAGAGATTGGTATGGGTTGTCTTATGGGGTCTAACGGTGATGATGGTATAAGACATACAGGATCACAAGCTCTTAATTACTTTTCTTTTACCTGAAGCCTTCTTTTCACTTTTAAGAACACAATCCCAGCTCCTACAAATCAGGAAAGGCAGTTAAGAACATGGAGTTGGGAGGGCCATAAAACTAAGCTTCCCGCGCTGCTTGGGCGTTGCCAGGCCACAGTTACTGCCATTGCATTTGGGAAGTTTCTTTCTTCCTTCCTTCCTCTTTCTTTCTTTCTTTTTTTTTTTCTTTTCTTTCCTTCTTTTTTTCCAAGTATTCATTTAAAGATACAAGGGGAGAATAAAAGCAAGTAAGACTAATTAGTACATGGCTCCTACATGCATCTGTACCTGTAAGGAAATTTGGAAACTGATTTTTTTCAGAATGTATTGATTCTGTTTGGATGTCATATGAACTATCCCCCGCTGCTCAGCAATTCCTAGCTTTCCAACCTGACTATATATTTGTACAGTAAAAAGTTTTAAAAATAGTTTCCTTTGGAAAAGATTTACTGGGGTACCTGTCACAAGAATTGCCAAAGTCCCAATTGCCCTCACTTTGGTTCCAACAAACCTCAAGTCATACCCAATGCTCCCCCTGCCTGGGTCTGCTCCTTCTAGGGGGGTGGCCATCCGCCAGACCAGTATAAGCATCTGCTCCAGAACAGACTGGTAAGTACGCTGGAGCCCATGACACTCCAGAGACCTATTGCCTACACCCTGCAATCCTGGGAATGGAGGTGGATACCTGCACCATAGCCCCAGTAATGAAGCCCTCATTGCCCAGGTCAGTGGAACATGAAGACGGGGCTTGGCAGTATGTATCATCCTGGTAGGTTTGACTAAAGTCTTAGGTTTCCAGCTCTTGAGCCAAAGGCAAACAAATGGGACTCTTTTCTCGTTTCACTGATTCTGCCATTACCTAACCATACTGGTGAAGCTTCGTCTCCCGCCAGATTCTTAGCCCAATCTTGGGCTTAAGAGTAACTGAGAATGGTGATGAAAGCCAAGACTTCTGGGCATTCTTGAGACCCTCTCCTGCAGATGGTTATGGAAGGGGTCTTAGTAACATGAGAACCTGGTCTTTTTTGTGCTTCCAATATTTCTCCAGGTAGAGAAACTTTTTTTTCATAATACTAATGTTCAACCCAATGCCTCATATGTGAGGTACAACTCCAGCCCCAGGACAAACTTTTGAGCTTAGCAATTCAGGATTTCCTTGCACTGTCTTCATCTCTCATGAACACGGTCTTCAGTGAATAACCACTGCAAATGCCCAACAGATCACTTGCTCCCAGCAGTGTTTCTCCGGAGCTGTGTCACTCATGCCCGCCTTCCCAAATTGACCACTGTGTGTATGTTCCTCCTCCTAGACCGGGCCAAGTGTTCTAAGTTACCCTGGAATAACCTATTACATGCCATTTCCCAACTGCTCCAGTGTAATCTTCCTGCTAGATCTGAAATTCGTTAAGGCTACGGTGCTGGCTTTAGGTGTCTTGAAGTAGCCCCTATGGCCCAGGAAGGTGGCAATGGAAGGTTAAGGGAAGCTATGGGTACGGCATCAGCATGTTCCACCTTTTCTGTTCCCCAGGCTGTGCCAAGGAGACAGCTCCCACCTGCTGCCTGCCTGTCCCTTGGCCTGGCACACAGCACCCAGGCCTCAAACGACCTAGCACTCCCCCTACTTTGACCTTTCCATGCTTCAAGAGGTTTGTAGACTCCTTGAAGCAGGACCTAAGAACTACACTTCACAAAAAATAGAAGAGGTAGGCACATTCTCCAGCTGGCCCAGGTTTCTGGCCAATACACTCGCTTTCCACAGCTTTGGGCCTGGTTCCAGCATCCACCCTATATGTATTGCCTCTCCACCCCTCATCCTTGGGTCCACAGCCCACAAATCTCTCTCTCTCTCTCTCTCTCTCACACACACACACACACACACAGGCTTTAGTTTCAGAAGTGGTCACTAGATTCCAGAACCTTTTCCAGAGGATTATGTGACATGATTTGTGTGTCCCTTGAATTCTTAGGCAAGTGGCTCAAAGCAAGAATTTTGATTTCTTTGCCTTGTCATCTGCTGTGGCATGACTGATTTACATATGATTTCCATAAAATCAGCTAGTGCTTTTTAATATTTTTTCTTAAAAATTCCAGTTCCTTTTCTCCATAGACATAAGCTTCTTTGTCCAGGCTCCTCCCCCTTCTGAGCCCCGCAACTAGCCAGATCTGGGGGTTACATCATCAATCCAATTTATTAAGTCCTCAGTGAGGGAGGAGGAAGGGCCCCTTCCACTGTGGACGCTTTGATCATCTTGATACCTTCTGCCCTCTCCTATTCCTTCAGCTCTGCCTTGGTTTCCCCAATGACAAGGGGAATCTTCTGCTGTCCTGTGTGCTGAAACTAGTATCCTAGAAGACACTAGAATCCTTAGGAGTTTCCCAGTTCCCCAGGGGACGAGGGACAGAGCTGTCCTGAGAATCAGGCATCAGAAGCAGGGCAAGCTGGACCAGGGAACAGAACAAACCAAAGTCCTTTACCGCAAAGGAAGAAACCACACTGTGGCAGGGAAATAAATAGAGGGGCCTGGGGCAGCAGAGTCCAGGCCCCTGGGGGGCAGTGACTGTAGGAGTGAGGGGTGACTGGGAGCCCCAGTACACTGGCTCCAGGCACCCTGCCACCTCAGCCACTGAGGAAGAGACGCTTGTAAGCCTTGTTCATCTGCTCCAAGAAGATGAAGGTGAGGACCGTGTGGGGACCCAGGCGGGCATAGTATGGTGTGAAGCCCTTCCAGAGGCTGAAGAATCCCTCATAGCGGACGACTTTCACCAGCACATCCTAGGCAGACAGCAAGCAGGGTGCCGGGGTGGGACCTGGCTCTGTGGCCCCACCCCCTTCGTCTAGCAGCCCTCGTTTGCCTCCCAGGGTAGCAAACACTCCAGCTCAAGCCCCCTAGTTTCCTCACCAGCCCATTCTTGTATTCTGGCTTCCCATCAATCATTCGCATGTTCTGAATCCTGAAAGAGAGGAGATAGGGGCATAAGAGACAGCAACGGGGCCCAGCGAGATAGCTCATTGGTCTAAAGCGCCTGCTTTGGCAAGCTTAAGCAATAGCAAGGACTGCGGTTCAATCCCTGGCACCACATGCTGCACCAGCCCCACCCCCAGCGCAGGCTGAGCTGGCCATAACATAAAGTTAAAAATAAAATAAAAAAAAAAAGACAACAAGGCACCTTCCCACTGCTCTCCAGACCCAGGTCTGCACTTACCGGGTCTTGACGATGTCCACAGGCATGGAGGCAGCAGTAGTGACGAGGCCACTGATCATGCTGGCACAGAAGTGGCACAGAATATTATCTGAGAAATAGCCTGGGGGTTAAGGCAGGGGATAATGGTCAGCTCAGAGATGGCCAGGGCCAAACTGGAAGTTCAGTACCTAGCTCTCAGCCTCACCTGAATCCAGTAAGAACTGCTTAGACTGAGAGTATGAGGCGAGCTGGGCAGCATTGACAACAACAGCCCGAGCCATGGTAGGGATGCAGCCCTGGAGGTGGGGGAGTGGAGGAAGCATCAGAAATACCAGAGATCAAACCCCCATCCCTCAGATCTCAAGCCCCTTTTCTTACCCGCCACAGTGTGGGAACTCCCTCTTCCCGGGCAATTCGAAACAGTGCGTTAAACACATTTTTGTAGCCTCGGCGCTGGTCAGCAGGAAGCCTAGTAAGAAAACAAAGATAAACCAAGATCAGGATAAAGCACACTGCCCAAAGAAGCAAAAGAGAAGCATAAACAGTTAAGTGCCCTGCTCTAAATCTGGTGGGGAGGAGGCAAAAGCAAGCCAACAAAAAACCTGGTCTTCCATTCTAGAATCTAGGAATGGGGCTGGATTTAAGCTTTGAATTGGAACTCACCGGCCATCAGCAGTCATTCGGATAAGAGCCACCTCAGCTGGTGTTCCCACAAATGCACCAGTTGCACCTGCAGTCATGCCAATCAAGGCCTTTAGCAGAAAGCCAGGGGGTGTACCATCTGCCCCAGTCAGCCGCTCAAACAGCACAGTATAGATGCCAAGGCGAGTAGTAGTATAGGTTGCTTGGCGCAACAGGCCAGCAGACAGCCTGGGAAGCAAAAGGATCAGTGCACCAGGCCAATGTCTGGTCGCTCCAAACCCCACTCTCTCCCCAACCTGAGGCCCAATACCCAGTATAAATGCCCCTTAGCCCTTCTGCCTTCAGGATGCTGGTGAGGGCATGGAAGCTGGTTTTGTATTCTCTTGTCTTGGCCCCCTCTCCACTCAGCTGCATGCGGTTCTTCACCAGGTCCAAGGGCTGCACAAACACCGTAGCTCCCATTCTGGAGGAAGGCAAGAGTGGAGCAAGAGTCGTGTTCTAAATCAGCTGGCCTCCTGGAGCCCAGCAGCAGTTACAAAGGTCAAGGCCTGCCATGCCGTTACAGTCAGGAGGCTGAAGGGCGTGTGTATAATACTGTGGGTGCACCAAGAGCAACATGTCTGAAAAGTACACTTGTCCAGCTGGAGCCATGAAATGAATATGCTTCCATGTAACTCCTTGGGGGTCAAGCGGAGAGCATGGACGGCATGCAGTCCAACTCAACGAGGTCGGTAAGTGAGCATCCAGAATCTGGACTCAAAGAACCCCGTACAGTCAGGTAGAGAGCCAAGCAGCAGGCAGGGAAACACTGGTGGCCCAGTGAGCGTCAAGCAATGACCCTGCATGCAGCTCAGTAAGGGCCCAGAAATGGATAAAAAAATCCTGGCAAAACATCAAGGACCTCACAATACTCTGGGGATCAGGCGAACCTCATGCCGGCTCAGTTCACCTCAAGAGACCAACAAAAGAGCAGGGCCTAATTCCTTGCACCCGTCCCTTCTTTATCCATCCCAGGGGCCTGAGCTTACCCGGCCAGGCCCCCAAACAGGAACTTGACGGATTTAGGGGAGGTACGGGGCTTCCCGTCCATCCCGCCGGCCCCGGGACTCGCCGTCACCGCCATCGCTACTCAATGGCTCTCGGCTCCGGGTCCGTTCGCGCGCGTATCGCTCGCGCCCAAGGTGACACTAAGCGTGCAACAAGACAGGGCGCGCGCACCCCTCCAGCTCTTAGGTCCAGCACCAGCTGGAAGCTGGCGCTGGCGCAGGCGCGCAGCGCAAAGACGGCTGGGAGTAAGGCGGAGCTGGAGGTGGAGCTTGAAGGAGGCTAGGGGAAAGGGGCGTGACTGGTTTAAGAACCCAGGTTACGGCGCAGTTTTCACCAAATTGTAATCGCGGGAAAAAGTTTTTTTTTTTTTTTTTAAGGTCTCGCGAGAGCGAGCGAGTCGGACGAGTCCGACTTGGAAGCCTCTCGCGATAGAGCAATATTCCAGTAGCGGGTAGTCGGAAGTGGGGGAGTTGGAGGAATATGAACGTTCTCGCGAGACTTGAAGGTGCGCCGGCGACGACAGCCAAAGAGGAGAGGTTTGTAAACAAGGTAGTTCTCGGAGGAATCCTGGCTACTAAAGGGAAACAACAAACTTATCTTTGAGGTATCCCTCCACCTGTAACACTTCTTTTAACCGGCCTTTTAGACCCGGAAGTCCTTCATATGACCGTCCAGTGTGGGAAGCGGCTTGACTTTCTTTACCGGAAACCCTTTTCCAGGGCATAGGAAGAAGGCCCACCTGGCCGGAAGTTCCACCTCCTTGCGCACCCCCATCCTTCTGAAGTTTTATCTATTACCTGTGTTTGTCTCTGTTCCCTCTCCGTTTTCTCTGCACGAGAAAAGCGTACATTTAGTGTCTCCCTCTCAGCTTCATCAAACTGGTTGTGTATCTCACTCCCGGAGTCGGGGTTCATTCCCCGGCGCCCCCATGTAGCTGAGAGTTGAAACCTGGGGGTGACTGGACCCCTGGGATTCTGAAGGAGGAACAGGGAGGGCGCAGAACCCTGCTTTTACTCCTGCTACGGGGGCACAACCTTCTCAGCGTTTCCCCTCCCGCGGCCATGCACCCTGTGGCCTTCCCACTTCCTGTGGTTGTGGCCACTGTCCTGTGGGGAGCGACCCCCATCCGGGGGCTCATTCGAGCGGTGAGTCCAGAGAGCGGACGGGGGAGGGCGCTGAAGGGAGGAAGTTGAAGCCTGAGGGAAAGACATGGCCATTTTTCTTTGCAGACCTCGGAGCACAATGCCAGTATGGACTTTGCAGACGTCCCAGCACTGTTTGGGGCTACCCTGAGCCAGGAGGGTCTCCAGGTGATCTTCCCAGTTTTATACTTCCCCATGTCCTCTATATTGGACAGAAGTTGAGAAATCATGTTGTGAGTGAAGCTAGAGGTATAAAAAGATAGGAACTAAGTCATGTCTGTGTGGGATTCCAAACCTAGAAGTAGAAGACTGTTCATCCTGGAACTCCAAACTTGAATGAGACTAAAAATGTACCAAAGTAAAAAAGCTAGACAAAGTGATGCTTCTCAGTAGGTTCTGGAGCCCAGTATTGTTTGTATGACTTTGGATAAACTAATTCTCTTTTTGAGCCTTTTAGTTTAATATAAGATTGCAACAGAAATTATGATAGGGTTATTGTAGAAGACGACAACTGGGCAGTTCAGTTGTATAGTCATTCATTATAAAGGCTGCAAGAACCTAGTTGGGCCATAATTTTAGCAGTTGTGAGATGGGTAGTTGTAAAACTGAAGAGAAGCAGGTGTATTTTATGTACTGATGAGAGAAATGGGAAACAATTTCAAAATAGGACATGGTTTACAACCAGGACACTGGAAGACAGAAGTGAAGTGTGGAGTATAACTTAGCTTGTTTGGAACAGGGAGAGGTGATTAATGTTTCCTGTAACTGTACTTCAGGAGATACAGATTTCAGATGTGGGTGGGATACTCAGACCCCATGAGTAAGGGAAAACAGAGGATGTGTAGCTGGCAGAGAGGTGGGTAATGTATTTGGCGGGCCCTGTGGGAAGCAGCAGAACCTAGTGTGGACAAATCCAACTAATGTTTGCTTCTGTCCACTAGGGGTTCCTTGTGGAGGCTCACCCAGAAAATGCCTGCAGTCCTATTGCCCCACCACCCCCAGCCCCGGTCAATGGGTCAGTCTTTATTGCACTGCTTCGGAGATTCGACTGCAACTTTGACCTCAAGGTTGCTGAATGTGGAATGGGAACTGGGAAGCTGAGGGTGAACAAAAAATACCCAGAATCAAAAGGTAAGACCCATGATGTTCCTTATCACCTGTCTCGTCTTCCTAGGTCTTAAATGCTCAGAAGGCTGGATATGGTGCAGCTGTGGTACACAACGTGAATTCCAATGAACTGCTGAACATGGTCTGGAATAGTAGTAAGAGATGATCTGGACAATATCTGATAAAGACAGTGGGAGGGCTAAAGGCTTAGAGAAAATTGTGTGTGTCTGAGCCAAATGTCAGGATTCCCAAAGCATTTTAGGAATGGAAGGTTGAGTTCATGGTGTGATGCCCTGATTCCCGATCCCTGCAGAGGAAATTCAACAGCAGATCTGGATCCCATCTGTGTTTATTGGGGAGAGGAGTGCGGAGTACCTGCGTGCCTTCTTTGTCTACGAGAAGGGGTAGGACTCGTGGTCTTATACTATTTTTCCTTCAGCAGCTCCATGCCAACCTGGAGCCCAGTCCTCATCACCCTAACCACTCAGCCTTGGATCCATCCTCCCTTGCCTGCTGACTTTCCTCCCATTTTGTCCTCCCATGAAGCCTGTTCAAACCTAGTTACCCCTGCAGTTTTGCTTTCTGAACTCTTAAGATGGATCTTTTTCCTTCAGGGCTCAGGTGCTTCTGGTTCCAGACAACAGCTTCCCCTTGGGCTATTACCTCATACCTTTCACTGGGATTGTAGGACTGCTGGTTTTGGCCATGGGAGCAGTAATGGTGGGTAGCTCAGGGAACCTTAGGGGAAGAATGAGTTTATAAGGAGATGTGAAATCTGAGATCTGGAGATGGGAGGAGGGTGTAGTACGTGCAAGATCAGTGGTGGTGGTGAACCTGTGGCATGTGTGTTATTTTTAAGACAGAAGATCTTAATATATAAGGGTTCTTTTCTTAATGTTTGAGTTTAATTGGAATGTTGTCACTTTGTGATTAAAAAAAAGTGGGTTTTGGGTTGTACTGTAGGCACTTATCACTAATAGGTTCACCATCACTGATTAATTGTACAGTTGTCTTTCCTAAATCTGATCTATCCACTGGCCCTTCCCCTAGATAGTTCGTTGTATCCAACACCGAAAACGGCTTCAGCGGAATCGACTTACCAAAGAGCAACTGAAACAGATTCCTACTCATGACTATCAGAAAGGTGAGGGTATAGGAGGGAGGAGGGTCTTTCTCACAGCTTACCTGGTTCTGAAGGCCTCTGAGCTTAAGCCCCAAGTGGTACAAAGATAGGGCACTGAAATGGTTTTAACCTGAGAAGCCACCTCTTCTTTTTACCTACATGTGCAGTAAGGACAGGAGAGAAGATAGAGCAGGCTATGGGAAGCAGTGATTTAGTGAAGTAGTAGGAGAAACAGTAGACTTTGGGTTATAAGGAAGAAAGTGGAAGCCGAGTGTGGTGGCACACACCCGTAATCCCAGCACTTACGAGGTTGAGGCAGGATTGTTGTGAGTTTGAGACTGGCCTGGGCTACAAAGTGAGCTCAAGGCCAGTCTGAACTGCACAGTGGGACCCTTTCTCCAAAAGATTTTAAAAAAGGGCTGGCCAGGTAGCTCAGTGGATTAAAATGCCTGCTTCAGCAGATGCAGGGATGGGGGTTCAATCCTTTACGGCTGTGCCAGTGCTTGGGAGGCTGGAAAACAGGGATCACTACGAGTCCAATTTATGTAGTGAGACCCTATACTCAGTACATTAAAAAAAAAAAAAGACCAAAAGAGTGAAGAAAAATCAATGAGGCCTGAGGGAAGAAAACAGGTAAGAGAGCTGGGTTTTTGAGCCCTGGAGCCTCCAGTGTCCATATAAGGCTATAGCAGAAGCCCTGCCCCCCCATTTCCTCTCCTGTTTCTTACCCTCAACCCTCCTCTCCCAAACCCACTTCCCTTACGTCTGCTAACTTACTTGGCCCTCTCAGCCCAGGCTTCACCTCCATCCCCAAGTTCTTCCATGTCTTGCCTGCCTCAGTTTTAGCACCTCTGTGGCTCTGCAGAATCAGGGAAAATAATTTTTGGAAGACTAGATTCAGAGTAACTCAGTTAAGACTAGACTGTTTTATCCCTTAGGAGACCAGTATGATGTCTGTGCCATCTGTCTAGATGAATATGAGAATGGGGACAAGCTTCGGATCCTCCCCTGTGCTCATGGTGAGGTTTCATTGCCCGTGCCTGCAGCCCATACCCCAACAGGTACCAGGTACTTCACCTCATTTCTCTGCAGCGTACCACAGCCGCTGTGTGGACCCCTGGCTCACTCAGACTCGGAAGACTTGCCCCATCTGCAAGCAGCCTGTTCACCGTGGTCCTGAGGACGAGGAAGACACACAGGGCCAAGAGGGTGACGAGGAAGGGGAGCCAAGGGACCATCTGGCCTCAGAACGGACCCCACTCCTGGGTTCTAGTCCCACGCTCCCTACCTCTTTTGGCTCCTTAGCCTCAGCCCCTCTTATTTTTCCTAGCCCCTCAACAGAAACCCCACCATCTCCCTCCTCTTCCACCTCTTTACCAGCCATCCCAGTTTAAGGCTCCTGTACCCTGCACCTCTGGTAAGCTGTTGGCACAGGTCTTCCTGTCTTCTCATTTGAGGGATAGAATATGTCCATCCCAGGTTTCTTTGAAGAGGCAAAGGAGTAATCATTTCTTGGCTTAATAAAATTGTTTTTGTGGACTAAGAAACGGTAAGGTCATTTGCAAAAACAGGTCATCACATCCACTGCTAACTTCTGTGGCAAGAGGGGAGCACTGGGAAACCTGCAGTCAAGAGGGGACAGCATGAGGCTTTTGCTGTGACTCAGAAGGGGAGCCCCACCTACAGATGAGGATGACTCAACTGGCCCTGCCTTACCCGTAGGCTTGGACCTATTCTCTGGTATGAATGGCTCTATTCCATTTGACTAATACACTTGAGGACCTAGGCTGAGAAATACCACCGTGAAGGACTCAGGCCACACTTGGGCTTAGTCTTAGACCTGGGAATGGAGAGGGCAGGAAACTGGAAAGAGTTCAGGGTTCAGTCTTGGACATGGAGGTAAGATGCAGACACAGCTGGAATTGGTGGTACCTAAACCTTCCTGCTCCCAACTCCAGGCTAGGATAAAGGCAGGTCATAGTGCCTGTCCTCCATCCTGACACCCATGCTCAAACAACACAGCATCTTGTTAGAATCTTTTTTTATTCAGAAAAAAAAAAAAAATTCAAAAAAAAAAAAAAAAAAAAAAAAAAAAAAAAAAAAAAAAAAAAAAAAAAGATCAAATAAAACCAAAGTTTTCCAACCACACATAGGAGGGGTTATGGGTAGGGGGAGGTATCTGTCCATCCAGCCCCAGCCCCCAGCCCATGTGGTTTTGGCAGCAATAAAGGATATGGGGTAATGACCCCCAAAATAAAAATTGTGTATGTGTGTGTTTGGGAAGGGGGGTGCAAAAGCAGTTGGGAATGGTGGGAGGGGGAGGGACAGACGAGGTCAGTACTGTGCACGCCGCAGGTGGGAGGCCATTTCATAACATTTCTTGTTGATCATGCCACCATGAACACCTTCTTTGCCCATCAGCAGGACTAGCGCTGGAGAAAAGAGAAAGAAGGCTAGGACCCAGGTGTCACAAATCCACCCCCTGCCAGCTGTTCAGCAGCTGTTCAGCCCTGGGGACTGTAACCCAACCTCATCCCTCCCTATTCCCCCCCACACAGGCAGGCTGTCAGTCACCCAGAAACAAAAGAGCTTTTCAAAAAGGGAAAATCAGCCTTAAAAGGCTAGAAAGGAACAAGCTAAAATTTAGGGGTCAGAGGCTACTATACTAGATTCACATGCTCAGGCTAGAAATGGCTATGGATGAGCACGCCATCTCTTTATGTTCTAACTAAAGGCTCAAAAGATCAAAGTCTAACACTGACTTAGGATCCCACCAATTACTCCAAGAAAACATTTTCAATCAGAAAAATATCAATGCAGGAAGTAATTTAAGAGGCAATACAGTTTAACTTTTTTATATTACAAGATGAACTAAAAACTAGAGGGACTATCCAAGGCTCCAGCACCCAGCCAAATGCTGGCCTGACCTCTTAATACTGGAAAATTGCAGAGAAAAAAATCCCAAAATATTAAAAATTAAGTACATAGGGAACTCTGAGCCAAAGGAGGGATAAAACAAACTCACTCTTGGCAGTCATGGTGACAGTGACGTTGAAAGTAGGGGCTCCACCAGTGCTCTTGGTACGAAGATCCATGGTAAATTCCCCATCCTGCAGCAGTGAGTCCCGGATCACAGAACATTTCTGACCCCCAAGTGTCAGCCCATTCACAAAAAAACTTGACCGATCTTTGCCAACCAGGACACCGACTTCAGCTGGCTAGAACATGAATCAAGCACCAAAGAGTTAGTGCAGCAAGATTCCCACCTTGTTCTCCAAGAACCCACCTGTTTTCTTCTCTGGGAGCTACTCTAGCATGGTGGGGAGGGCTCTGTATATATCAATGAAATGTTATACTGTGGCAAATTGGTACGAAAAAAGCGTCATGATTCTGAAACCTAGTAAATGAGACCAGAGAGCAAAGATGAACAGATTCTTCCAATCATTGAGATCTATGCTTAATGTGAAAAGTAACCCAGAAAAATAGGGGGCCAAAAGCCAGTGAGGACAGTGGAGAGAGCTTTGGATGCTCAAAAGTCTCCTTCAGGAAAAGCAGAAGCAGAGAGAGGGAGGGAGGGGGCGGGCAAGGCAGGAGAAGCAACTTTGCCCTTATTTGGTCAAAGGTT
>PVKN010022114.1:0-15261 GCA_004027915.1 Capromys pilorides
TCCCTGCCTCCCATGCCAATGGCCAGACTCACCTGGGGCTCGGCTCCTGCCTAGTCAGGAAACGGCACAATGAGGAGCTCAACGGCTAACGCTGCGCCAGCTGCCCCTCCAGCAGGCAGTGTGGCTTATCTGGTCCTGCCCGCTCACTGAGAGACAGAGCCCAGGCATCGGCACCTCGCAGCCCCTGGGAGCCAGGATTTGGGGCTTGCTTCTCTGTCTCCCTGGGGTCCGCAGCTGCAGCTAGGAGCTAGGCGCTTCTCCCAAGCTCATTTCTCTCTGCTGATTGTCTTCCCCCTGAAAGTAACGCTGGCTAAGAGAGGCCAGCAGAGGGTGCCCTGGGCTCTGGGGCTGGGGGATCCCATCTCCATACGGACCTGGCCGCGGTGGGGGCATCTGTACGGGGTGCTCAGCCCTTACTGTGTGTGTGTGTGTGTGTGTGTGAATATGGGCATATGTTTGCAAATATTTATGTGTGTGAATGGGTGTAAGTATCTGGGAATGTGTGTGTGTGTGTGTGTGTGTGTGTGTGTGTGTGTGTGAGGTGCTGTGAGCAGGGCCTTTCCTGCTTCCTGGGAATCAGCTCCGGGAGCAATGGTGGAGGAGGCGTGGGGGGACCCCAGGCCAGGACGGGCTGTTCCTGGCTCTGGCCACAGCACTGTGGGAACAGCCAAGTGCAGCCACCAAGGGAGCCCCCCACCAGCTGTCACCTCCCCCTGGCCCAGCACCGGCCTCCCAAACACACTGGAGGGGACAGGGACGACACAGGCACACCCCCTGGTCAGACAGAGCTGGATGCTGCCTAAGTCTCCTGGGGGTGGAAACTGGACGGGTGTCAAGGTGGAAAGCCCGGCTGCTTGGCTCCCGCGGGCCACCCCAGCCCAGGGCCCAGTGGGCGGTCACGGAGGAGAGGGCCCTAGGTACCCCAGGCTGGCACGGTGCTGTGAGTCCTCACATTCAGCGCCCTGGTGGGTCAGAACTAGAGTGGATCACAGAGGGCCCTACCTGTCACCTTGTGCGGTCAGGGTCTGTCCAGGCTGTTTCTCCACCTGACCTGCTGGCAGGCTGTCTCCTCCGGCTCCGGCCAGGTCAGGGAGCAGGAAGAGGAGGCCAGAGTGCGAGATGGCCACCAGGACCACCTCCTGCCACGAGGAGCTCCTGCTCCAGGTGGAGTGGGGGCGGGTGAGTGGCTGCCTGAGCCCTGGGCACAACTGAGTGCCCTCAGCCCACACGTGAGGACCAGGACACATGCTCTGAGAAGGGTAACAGGCAGGGCGCAGGTCTGGTCCCCCTTCTGTGTGCCTGGAGTTGGCACCAGAGGGCCCCTTACGGCGTCTCAGCTGGCCCAGGCTGCTGCCACCTCCCCACTGGCTTCCTACCCATTTGATTTTCTCAGCCCCAGCCTGGGCCTCACCCTTGTCCCACCTCCACAGCTCTGGGCTCCTCCTCTAAGCCCTGCGGTGGGTGGAGTTCAAGTCTTGCCTTTGCCACATGTGCTACGGTGGGGTGGGGGTGGGGGTGGGGGTAGGGGGCCTGAACTTCCACCCGGCTCAGCTTCTCCAGTCCCCGGTGCCCCTTCCTGGGCTTGCTCCCGGGCCTCTCAGCGGCCAGCTGCCTCTGGACGTCCGCATGAAGTCCAACCGGAAGTTCTTCCTGTCCAGCGGAATTACAGCTCCGGGAGATGTTGAAATGCAGGCTGTGCCGGCCTGGAGCTTGTTTTCTCAGAAAGGAAAACACGCAGGTGCTCGTGGGATTGCAGACCTCCAGAGCCAGGCAGACAGCGGGCGACAAACACGCGCGCCTCTGGCTCCTCAGCAGTGGGGACTCCTGCTTGCCTGCTGGTGGGCAGACGCAGCCAGGGGTCCCAGGTATGAGGCCTGGCTCCCGTGTGGCCTCTGCCTGAGCTGCAGAGAGTGGGTGAAAGAGGTCACAGCCCCCGCCAGGGGGTTGGGGGGTGGAAGGAGGTAGTTCTAGTGTTGGCCACGTCACCACCTCCCTGGACTGTTTGATGTGCACGGCTGGGGGCCCAACACAGGCAGCTGGGGCAGAGCTGGTGGGAGTCCCTGCCGAGGACCGCGGGCTCCGAGAGAGCGGGGCTCCCTAGCCTGGGCTCCGCCCCCTGCCAGGCAGCTGGTGTAGCCCCCACTCTCAGGTTCTCACTGCAGCCAGCACTTACGCACTATCTTCCTGTCTCTCTCCACCCTGGCCACCTGCACTGGCGCCTGCCGACCCCAGCCCTGCCTGCTGCTTCACACACTGAGGGCAGGTGTCCAGTGGCCGGAAGAGGCTGGGTGGCTTCAAGATGCTGTCTGCAGCCCAGCTCAGACAAGCGGTCCTGCTTCTGAAGTCAGGGTCTGAGCTCCTCCTGTGGTCCCTCGCCGCCCCTGCCCCACATGCCTGGCTCCCCTCTCTCTTTCTCCTCTGCGCCCCATCTCAGGCTGTAGTCTGGAGATGAGAGCTTGCCCCAGACCTATACAGTGGCCTGCACACAATTTAAATATTTAGGGAACTAGTTGCCAAAATGTAAAAACTTGGGAACCTTCATATAGTAACTGGAATTTCCAGTTTTCTTCTGCCCTTCTCCTCATCCTGATCCGCAGCATTGTTGCTTGTTTTGAGACTGGGTCTCACTATGCAGCTCAGGCTGGCCTGAGCCTAAGCTGGCCTCAGACTTGCCTGAGACCCTCCCTCCTCAGCCTCCCAAGAGCTGGGATGGCAAAGTGTGTCACCCTACCCGGCTGGCAGTGTTATTTTCAGATGGCACCAATGGGCTGGAGCTGAAGGCCTCAGGTCCCTTTGGTAAGGCTGGAGCTGCCCGCCCACTGGCCTCCTTGCTGACACTGCTGTCAACCCTACAGCTGGGGACAAGGGTCCCTTAAGATCCAGGGCTGGGGGCTGGGGAGATAGCTCTGTGGCAAAAGTGCCTGCCTGGCAAGTGCAAGGTCATGAGTTTGAACCCCGGTCCTGCAAAAAAAAAAAAAAAAAAAAAGATCCAGGGCTGTTGGATGTGGATGCTTCTTGCAAGATCCAGGACTCTGTAATCCCCAGGCTGCACCCAGACTGATGACGCAGCACCTCTGGGCGGGACCAAGGCTTCGGCATTCTTTAGCCCCTGCTGGTGACACGGCCCTGGCTGCACGGGCTTTGCTGTGGGTGTTTCCCATGGTCTTGCTTTGTGGCTTCCAGGAGGAGCAGGGCCCAGCTCTGCTCAGTGAAGGAGCCCCCGTCTGCCCAGGCCACACAGTTGTGTCTGTCCTCAATGTAACGAGCCCAAACCCTGGGCTCAGCTGAAAAGGCCAAGAGCAAGCAGCTGCCGCAGGGCCCGGGACTGAATCTCGGAGGCAGATTCCCTGCTGTGCGTGGTCCCCACCATCCTGGGCTAGCTTGTGATCTGATCTACTGGCGGTCTTCCTGGTCTGGGGCCTGCCTTGAGGAGAGCCGAACCCTAGAGAATGTGCACTCGGGGGCAGAAGGGCTGGGAGGAGCCACACAAGCTCTGTGGCGGCAGGGCAAGGACAAGATGACCAGGATGGCCCACGCACGTCCCCCCAGGCTCTGTCCACCTCAGAGATATCTACTTTGGTGCTCTGTGTAAGCAAGGAAACCCAGGAGCCTCTGTGCGTTCCAAAGTCCTTTTAATATAGCATGAAAAGGCTATATTCCAAAGGCAAGGCGTATACAGTCTCCAGGAATAAGGCACACACCGGAATGCCACCCCGAGGGCTGCTCTGCCGGGAGCCAGCGCCGTCTCCACGCGCCCTCCCGGTGGGGCCCACGGGCTCTGTTTGTCTTTCAGCTGGGACACACACACACACAGACATCACAGACACAGACAGGGTGACCACACAGTGGTGGGGGAGGCCCAGCAGCCAGCTGGAGCTGGTCACAACAGAGGCGATCCCGGCCGCCACCAGCCCCAGGGGCACTGGGTCCCCTCTGCAAAGGCTGAGATGCCCCCACCCGTGGGCGTTAGTCACTGCACTGGGCTACAATGTAGTGAGGTTGGGTTACATGTGTTTAGAACAGATTCAAGTCCGTTAGATGCTGGAGGCAGGCGCCAGGGCTCCGCTTGACCCATCCAAGTTCAAGAGGGAAGCCCAGAGGCTCCGCTGGAAGGGTCCCCAGTTGTCCCGGCCAAGGGGATGGATCGTCACACGCTCCCTTTCTTCTCATCCCCTCCCTGCCCTCCTCTACAAAATTAATAAAACTGTAGTAACAAATTAATAACAGGAAGGCGCAGGAACACAATTACAAGGCGTCGTGTAACCTCGGTGGAGGGGCTAGCTTTCCCCCCTTCCCTTTTTCGCTATGTGTCTAATAATAGCTCCCCTTAAAAAAAAAAAAAAAAAAAAAGCAGTACTTTCCAAAATACACAGAAGTATAAATACAGGACAAGAACACATTAATAAATCTAAACACTTGAATAATATGCTGGCTACTTAATACTGATATTTTCATCTCAGGAAAACAATACAAAATAACAACAACATGGCTTAAAGAATTGCAGGCTTTTTTCTTATCAGAATTATGTACCAACTTCATATAATATTCTATGTAGACAATATTTCCCTTTTAATGTAGTTCAGTTGCATACTTTTTACAGACCAAAGCATAGTAAAAAACAAATTAAAAAACAAACAAACAAACAAACAAAAAATAAAAACCAGCAACAGGAAAAAAAAATTCTCACCATAAATATTTTCTTGTAGGTCAACCAGAAGATCTGCAAAAACACTTTTGGATATCTTTGTTTGATATCCTAGTGCCCTCCTAAAGGTTCTGAAGCTTTAGAAAATGCCTCTCTCTCTCTTCTCTCTCTCTAATCTCAAAAACAAAGTTCAAGCCATCCTGTTTTTCTTTTCTTTTTGTTTTTCTTAAAAAAGGCCGTCAAATATATACAAACAATAATCTCTGGGAAGATTTTTGGGGGAGAAGCTACCAAATTCAGTGTTGTGGAAAAAAAAAAAAGTGGTGACCATGCAGAAATTTTAACATCTATGCATTTTTTTTTTTGCCCTCAAAATACACACATAGTATTTTTATTTTTTAAAAAAGGAATTCTTGTCAAGTATAACTAAAATAAATACAAATTCACAAGTAGAGCTATCGAATACTTCATCAGGGTGAGCACCGGAGTCTCCCCTCTAGGCCTCTACATCTACGACTGCCGGCGATTGTCCCTTTTTAAATGCACCAGCACCACAGCTTTCGTGTTTCTGGGCTCTTAGACCCTCTGAGCATTAAGTTCCCAGGGCGCACAGCCTGGACCACGGTGTCTTCCACCCACCACAGAGCATCCCCCAACAGTGCAAGAGGGAACTCAAGTGGTCGCCTCAGGCCCAGCCCCCAAGGTGGCTGCCTGCACAGATGGCTGGGACATGCCTGCCAGCTGGACCAGCCCGCTGTGAAGGTCACTTAGGGGTGATGGCCTCATTCCTATGGGCCCAGGCCTCCTGTGGCCTGGAGCCTAGGTTCGTTCTATGGTGTGAGTTTCCCCAGCCTTTGTAGCTCAGTTGCTGGCTCCAGCCATCCTGGGCCAAAGGTCCCCAGGCTCTGCTGTGCTCTACTGGGAACATTCTTGTTAGAGGCCCAGCAGGGTGACTGCCACCTGCAGCTTCTTCCTGGAGATAGAAGCCTTGGGCCCAGGCCACCCAGGTTACCCCAGTGACGTGCTGGGCTGGGGAGTCCCCAGAGGCAGGGCCTCAGCACAGGTGGCGCTGGCCGTCTGCGTCTGCTGCCAGCACACTGCCCAGGGGGGTGGCAGCTGGAGAGCACGGCTACAGCAAAGGCACCTGGGCTTTAAGTGCTCAGAGGGGACACCCCAAATCTCCCCTGCAGCCTGCAGCCCCTCTGGCTGCAGGTCTCTCCATCTCTACTACCCCGCTCCCTAGACCCTTGGTGAGCACTTCACTGTAAATCCTCACTTGCACAAAGCATTTTCATTTGAAAACTAAAGGCAACCAGGCACCCGGTGGGTGTCCTGGGGCCACGGTAAACACTGGATTTCAGGCCCATTTTGTGGTCTGATTTGTTTTTGTTTTGTTTTTCCCACAGAGACATGATGTTGGGGCAAAGTCAAGTGACCCAGTACTGGCAGCTGGTTCTGTCCCTGCCCCATGGGGAAAGAAGCACAACGGAATCAGGGCTTCTCACTGGGGAGCAAGGGAGGCACATGCCTGCTGCCAGCCAGGGCCACGGCCTCCCTGAGCACGTGACGCGCCACGAGGCCTCTCTGCTCCTCTGGGAGGTAGGAAGTCACTGTCCCCCGCCTCCACTTGACAGATTCTGTGGCCTGTCTCAGGGCAGCCCCCAGGAGGGAATAGGAGAGAAGAGGCGTCTTCTCTGTATTCTGACAGGGAAAGGGGACAACGGGTTGGGCGGCTGCAGGGAGACTCTTCACCCCTCATCGTGGCTTCCCCAGTGGCCACTCTGGCGGCAGAAGTGTGAGTAAGGGGTACGTGGGAGGGGTCTCCCACATTTGGAGGACAGATATCCCCACACAAAGTGCTGCTCCAGGACAGACACCAGGCCAGCCCACTCCTGGAACATCAGAGCTCTCGGGGACTTCAGTGCTCTAGTGCCACTCTCTTGCCTGATGGGGAAACTGAGGCTGGAGATGTGCTAACTCCCCAGATGGCACAGTGTATCACCAGGGGGACAGGTCTGTGTCCTTTGAACTCAGGCTTGCAGCCGTGATGGTCCCCGATGGGGGCGGGCGGCAATGGGGATGGGAGGAGGAGGAGGCCAACAGGACCAGGACCCAAGCCAGTGGGATGGTGTTGGGGGGCCATGGAAATGCCCCCAGCAAGCCCTAGGACACACCCCAGAGCACTGGTCAAGATGCGGGCAGGTGGCTCAGTGTTGCCTCTGACCTCTGCTGCCTGGGCCTGAGGTGGGCCAGCTCCCAGGTGCCACGAGGCGACCTCGAAGGGGATCAGGACTTGGGCTCCCTGTGGGCCGGGGACAGAGGCCCACTTCCCAGCAGCTGCACACAGGTGTCGGTGCACAGTGACTGCTGACGAGACTGGGAGGTGGGCTTCCACGAGTGGTTTTGCACACAGGGCAGACAGGATGGTTCTGAACAGGAGGAGGCCCGGCTGACCCTGGGGACGCAAGCCCTCTGGGCCTTGGGATTCACAGTAAATTTGGTGCACTTGTGGCCAATGCAGGCTGCTCACCCTAGGGGGCCTCCAGGGGCCGGGGGTCTGCGACAGAGACTTCAGCAACATGGCTGCCATGCTGGCACGCACGAGGCGGGGGACACGCGGCGGCGGCGGCTCCCTGGGCGGCACGGGAGCAGCGCCTCGTCACTGCACGCGGCGGCAGTAGTAGCCCAGCACCTTGCACTTCTCGCAGAGGTGCTGCGGGTGCTCCTTGCTCTGGTCGGACACATCGAGGCCGTCAGGCTTCTCCAGGGGTCTCTGCAGGGCGACAGAGCGCAGGGAGAGACAGAGGAGCAGGGACGAGAGGGTCCAGAGCAACAGACAGAGACACAGAGAGACCCAGATGAGAGGTAGAGTCAGAGAGAGACACAGAGATAAGGGAGAGGCGAGAAGAAGAGACAGAGACACGGACAGAGAGCAGCACAGAGACAGAGAGACACACGGAGGGGGCAGGGGGAGATATGGACAGGGAGATGGTGCTGTAGTCACCGAGGCCCTGGGTGGGCACCCGACAACTCTGAGCCTCCTGCCCCCCACCGGCCCCATGCAGCTCAGACCCAAGGTGCCCAGGAGGCATCTTCTCCCATACTCTGGATATGCCGCTTTGATCCCAGCACCACCTGCAGCTTACAGGATCAGGACAGGGTAGAACAGGGTAAGGTTCAGAGACTTCTAGTTGATGCCACTGAGTCTCTAGTGTGGCCCCACCCACACCTGTTTCCCAGCATTCTCTGCTTCTTCTCCTGCCACTGGTTACTCCCAGCCCTGCTCAGGCAGCCTCAGGTCACAGAGCATGGCTCGCCCGGGCACTGTCTCACACAGACACAGCATTTGCTGCTTGGGGTAACCCTAAGCTCCTTGGGGTCCGCAGCCAGGGTCTGAGTCCCCCTCCATTCCAGGGCCTGCCCTGTTTGTTGAGCGACTGCATGAGTGGGGTGTCACTGCTTTCTAATAGGGAAACGGAGCCCAGCTTCCTGAGGCAGGTAAGAGAGCATTTCTGATAGGCTTAGAGTGCTCCTCCTCCAAAGCCAGCAAACACTCAGTGGAAACGCCCCGGAGGCTTGGGGAGCTCTCCGAGCAGGCGGTGTCCCCTCCAGTCACAGGATCCCCTGGACTCCCGCGTGTAGGGTGTCCCTCACACGGGTGTGGGGATTTGGAGGAGCTGGTCATAGCCAGTTGGGAGCCACAGGGCCGGGTGGGGGTGCAGGCTGGTTTGTGGCAGGGGACCCTCAGATGCCTGTGACATGGCCCAGATGGTCAGGGGAGGCAGCTGAGGCAGCAGCACGGCAAGTTCAAGCCCAGCACGGGCAATTTTATCTCAGTGAGACTCCATCTCAAAAAAAAAAAAAAAAAATTTAAAGGCCTGGGGTACAAGATGTTCTCCAAAATAAAACCCATAGTAGCTCACAGGACAGGCTTTAGGAAATGTGAAGAACTGAAATTATCCCATGCACATTATCAGCCCATAGTGCAATGAAACTGGAAATCAATGGCAAAGGAAACTATAAAATTTCATAAACACATGGGAATTGAATAGCACACCTCAGAATAATTGGTGAGTCAGAGATGAAATTAAGGAAGAAATCAGACCATTTCTACAGTAAATGATAATGACAATACAATGCATTAGAACTTATGGGACACAGTGACAGCAGTCCTAAGAGGAAAACTTACAGCAGCAAAGGCCTTTATCAGAAAAATAGAGCAAGTGTAAATAAGCAACTCAAAGGTGAGCCTCAAAGTTCTAGAGAAACAAGAGCAGGCTAAGCTGAAAGCTCACACCAGGGAGGAAATTATAAAGATCAGAGTAGAAATGAACGTATTGGATAGAGACTAAGAAAACAATACAGGGGCCGGCGAGATGGTTCAGTGGTCTAAAGCGCCTGCTTAGGAGGGCTCAGGCAACTGCGGGGACTGCAGTTCGATCCCCGGCACCACATGCTGCGCCAGCGCCACCAGCAGGGCAGGCTGAGCCAGCCACAAAATGAATAAATAAAGAAACAAACAAACACAACAAGCAAACAAATAAATAAATAAAAATTAAAAAAAAAAAAAAAAAGAAAACAATACAAAGAATCAATGAATCAAAGCCTTGGTTCTTTGAGAGATTAAATAAAACTGACAAACCCTTACCCGACCTTATCCGACCTTCTCAATAAAAGGAAAGACAAGGGTGGAATCGCAAGGGACCCTCAGAATCCAGAAGATCATCTACACCTACTTTGAAAACTTGCACTGTGGAAAATGCAGAGGAAATGACAGATTCCTAGCTACAGAGGAACTACTAAAGCTGAATCGAATTCCTAAATACACCAATATCAATCAATGAAATAAAAAATGGAATTAAAAACCTACAAACAAAGACAAGCCCAGGCCCTGATGGGTTCACTGCGGAATTCCACAAGAGATTTAAAGACCTAACACCATTATTTCCCAAACTCCTTAATGAAAGTGAAAAGGACGCAATACACCCAACTTCATTCCTGCAAGCAAGCATTACTGATGCCAAAACCAGAGAGGGACCCAATCAAGAAAGAAAACTACGGGCCAATCTCAACAAACACAGGTGCAAACATCCTGAATAAGATATTGGCAAACAGGGGGGCTTTCAGGTTAGGTCAATGGTTTAAGGGCCTGCTTGGGTAATCCCAGTCAGGCACAGGGGATGGTGGTTCAAAAAAAACTTCAACTTTTGCTGCTGGATGCCTCCTTGTGTGGACTGGGTCTGGCCAGCCACCGGACCAGTTTATAAAGGCTCACTAAATTCTAGGAAAAAAAAAAAAAAAGATACTGGCAAACAGAATGTAGCAAGTTATCAGGAACGGTATACACCATAACCACGCAGGATTCATCCCAAGGATGCAGGGATGGTTCAACATATGTAAATCAACAAATGTAATTAATACACCATATTACCAGAGCCAAGGTAATTGGGGTTTGAGTCAGATGACCTCAGTTGTGGCCTTGTTGTGTGAGAGGACACAGCTTCCCAGGCCAAGACAGGCCTCAGCAGGGACCGGGGACTTAGAGAGGTTTACTTACTATTAAATCCACTGCCCAGCTCCAGACAAGGGGCCCAGGCCTTGGGCAGGCTTATAAGTAAACACAGAAGTCAACTGGTCAACACAAATCCTGCTCAGAGCTGTTTCTTGGAGGTCTCCACCAGAAGACCCCAAAACCACCACTAAAAATTGCTAGATTTAACAAGTACATTCAGCAGTGCAGCTGGATACACAGTCGGCATTCAAAATCAGTCACCCTCCTCTACATGAAGAACAAACCCACTGTAGTGTGGATACATTGTGACAACTTGAGAAGTTAAAATGTAGCTGAATCAGCTCAAAAATTCCATCCACACCCTAGGGCCTGGAGGCCCACCCCAGTGACTCATCACTTAAAGGACATAAAAGGCAACTGAGGAAGGATGGAGCATTCCATTTCCTTAGAGGAGCACCAGTCTTTGCAAGCAGTGTGGAAGGAAGGGGGACAAGTTCACTGGAAGCAGGAGCCGCTGCTCCTCCCTTTGCTCTTTGCTGTTTTCCACCACCAGGAATGGCTGCCCTCGCCCATGTGCCACTCTGCCTCAAAGCCAGCCAAACATGGACTGAAACCTCCACTAACTATGAGCTGACTTTAATTTTGGGTGTTGGGTATTCTGTCCCAGCAATGAGTGAAAAGTAATCAAGATACTCACTGAGAGAGAAATTAGGGAAATGGCACCTTTCACAATAGCATCTAAAAAATGAAATAGCTGGAAATCCATCTAATGATGGATGTAAAAGACCTCTACACTGAAAACTACAGCACTCTGAAAAAGGAGATTGAAGAGGATATCAGAAAGTGGAAAGGTACCTCTTGTTCCTGGGTAGGAAGAACACATATAATGAAAATAGCCATACTTACAAATCTGTTATACAGATTTAATACAATCCCGTTTAAAGTTACAACAGAATATCTCACAGGATTAGAGAAACCATTTCTAAAATTCATTTGGAACCAGAGGTAACCTGAAATAGCAAAGGCAATACTGGACAACAAAAGCAAGGCAGAGGATGCCACCATCCCTGACTTGAAATTATACTATAAAGCTACAGTGATTAAAAAAAAAAAAAAAAGTGTTGCACTCATGTCAACAGCCCTTGATAATGCCAGATTAGCTGATAATCCACTACTGTTATGGACTATTGGACTAAATACATAGCTACTTTCTCTTTGTGCAATGAAAAGAAAGATCTGTACTAATGAAGTTTAGACAAGATATCATGCCTGCATCTTGTACTCTGAACAACTATGATGAAGACAACATTATGCAACGTATTAACTATTGTAAAAATAATAATAATAATAATAATAATAATAATTAATTTTTTAAAAATGTGGCACTAGCAAAAATACAGACCTGAAGATCAGTGGAACAGATTAGAAGATGCAGAAACAACTCCAGACATTCTCATCCAATCTTATCCTTGATAAAAGTGTCAAACACATTCACTGGAAGAAAGATGGCATCTTTAATAAATGGCACTGGAAGAACTGGCACTGCACATGCTGATGCCTAATATGATGATCCATATTGCTCACCATGCACTAAACTAAACTGAAATGAATCAGAGATCTGAATATTAACACAGAAATAGGAAATCTGCTGGAAGATAGAATAGGTAAAACTCTTGAAGACAATGGTGTAGGCAAAGACTTCATGAATAAAACCCTGATCACACAGGAACTATCACAAAAAATCAACAATGGATCTCATCTTATTAAAAAGATTTTGAGCCAGGCGTGGTGGTGCACGTCTGTAATCCCAGCACTTGAGAGGCTGGGGCAGGAGGATCAGTTTGAGTTCAAGACCAGCCTGGGCTACAAAAATGAGCTCAACACCAGCCTGAACTGCATAGTGAGACCCTGTCTCAAAAGGACTAAATAAATAAATAGTTTTTGCACAGCAAGAGAAACTACCAACAGAGTGAAGAGACAACTCACAAGGTGGGGGAAAATGTTTCATCAGACAAGGATAACTATGGAGAATATTTAAAGATCTAAAAAAAGTTAGACCTTCCAGATTTAAAGACCTAATCCATAAATGGGCATCTAGCATGAACACATACTATTCAGGTAAAGAAATACAAATAGTAAATAAATATATGAAAGAATGTTCAATATCACCAGTCATTTGAGAGATGCAAATTAAGCAACACTGAATTCTCTCTCACCCCAGAAAGAATGGCTTTACCAAGAAATCAACAAATACCAACTGCTGGAGGGGCTGGAGGGAAAAACAAACCCTTTTCTACTTTTGGTGGGAGTGAAGACTGGTGCAACCACTGTGGAAATCCGTATGGAGATTCATGAAAACACCAGGATTGGAGGTCCCACTTGACCTAACTATTCCATTTCTGGTATCTTCCCAGAAGAATTAAAATCCACAGTGACCTATGTACACCCATATTTTAGCAGCACAGTTTGCAACAGCTAGATCTTGTAAACAACCCAAATGCGCACCAACCAAGGGATGAACAAAAAAAGATGTGACCTTTTTATACAACGGGATACCACTCTGCCACAGAGAAGGATAAACTGGAGATTTTTACTGATCAATGGATGCAGCTTGAGACCATACTTATAACTGAAATAAGCCAGACACACACCTGCAAATATCGTATTTTCTCTCTATTGTAAGAAGAGTAGATAGGACCTAAAATGTACAATAGATATTGCAAAACGGGAAGAAACTTCTCAAGAGGAAAAAGAAACTGGTATGGGAGGAAAGAGAAAAGAAGGAAGGGAAAAGCCAAATATATATATATAATTTCTCTTAGTTCATTGAAAAGAAAGGTCTGTGTTAATATTGTTTGCACAATTAAATGTATTTGTCTTATGCTCTGAGTAACTAATTTAAAGATAACAATACACAACATGTTATCCTATTATCTGATATTGAAATTCTAGTTTTTTTCTTTAAAATAAAAAAAGTCATAAGTTGGGTGAGGGGTCAGGGTGAAGGCTCTGGATTCAGTGCCTACTAGGATGACATTTTTCTCCTAATCCAACCCCTCAACAGCGACAACGGCCAGTGCAGATCAGAGCTGCATCCAGGGGCTCCTCACTCAGCTAGCCTGCCGGGAGATCTGCTAGGGCCCTTGCCAGAATCAAAGCAGGCTGCAAACTGGCTGGGCATGGTGGTTGCACATGTGTAATCTCAGCCTCCTGGGAGCTGAGGCAGGAACATGGCAAGTTCTAGACCAAACTGGGCAAGTTGGTGACTTAGGGAAACTGGTTCTCAAAATACAAAAAAAAAAGAGATGGGGTTGCAGCTGAGTGTGATGCTTGGTTACCCCACGCGTGCGCGCGCACACACACACACACACACCCCTCTAAAGCCATCAGAAGGGTGCCTGGCCTGGGAACAAGCTCTGAGTGCAGGCTGGCATTAATGCTATGTCTGACTGGCTGCACTGTGCCGGGCTGGGGCAGGCTGGGTGGGTAACAAACCAGAGTCCCTGCAGAAATGGAAAAACCCTGACGCTGTCTTTACAGGAGCCGCTGTCCTCCGGACCTCGGTCAGCTGACTCTTTTCTCCTTGGCTGTGGCCTTGTGTCCCTCCCGGGGTCTCTGTGTGGCCCTGGCCTGGCTTCTCAGCCAGCTCGGCCTGCTGCCTGCGAGCAGCTGAGGGGAGGTCGGGAAGACTCGCTCTTCAGAGGGAAAGCACCGCAGGCAGCTGGGACTGATCAGCCCCGGCAGCCCCACCCCCTGCAGGGAGCCCAGGCCCGGCAGTGCTTTCTTCTCAGGGGAGTGGGGCAGGCAGGGGGAGACACAGCTGGAGCCTGACTGGAAACAGATGTGGCAGAGGCGGGGCGTGGGGAAGTGCAGGGCTCCCAGCGGACGCTGCGGCCCAGGTCAGCGCTGGAGAAGCCCCGGAGCCCCTTTCCGAATGTAGGGACCTGAAGAGTGGGGGTGGCAGAGCTGGCGGGTGACCTGGGTGACCTGCTCGTGTCCCATTACCCTTCCCCACCTCTGCCTCTGTCTTCCCCATGCATACAGTAGGCGCTCAACAAACGCCAGCTGCTCACTTGAGAGAGGGACCAAGAGAGCCACATGCTCTTACCAGATGCTTCGAGACTCTTGCAAGGTTCTCCGAGGCTCTGATCTTGGGGGCAGAGGCTGGGGCAGAGGCTGGGCCAGGGCCGCCAGGTGCAGCACTGCGGGTCTGCGCAGGCAGACTCGGACCGTGGGAGGCTAACCTTTAGGCGACAGTGCAGGCCGGCCTGGCAAGGCAGAGGAGCCCC
The DNA here is from genome assembly GCA_004027915.1 of Capromys pilorides. NCBI lineage: Eukaryota > Metazoa > Chordata > Mammalia > Rodentia > Capromyidae > Capromys > Capromys pilorides. The sequence continues at coordinate 14,447 of PVKN010022114.1, forward strand.
TGGGGGCTCGGGCCGCTGTGGAGCCAAGTGCCGCTGGCCTTGGGTGCTGACTGGGCCCTGCCTCTCTGCCTGGGTCACGAAGGGCTGAACGGCACACGCCCACCGTTGCAACCTCTCACCCTGCCTCCCCCTCTGTCCCCCTGGCTGCTCCTGGCCCCTGCCTGGCCCTTTCCATTCCTCATCATCCTGCACCCCGAACCTGGCCGCTCTTCACAAACGCCAGCATCTTTGCTCACACCCCGTGCCTCACTTTCCTCCTCCGTGAAATGGAGAGACACAGAGGCCCAGCTTAGTGGCGTGTCAGGGAGGGCGGCAGGGCTAACGTCCTGGAGGCTAAACACAGGCGGCTGAGCTGGGACACACACACACACACACACACACACACACACACACACACGACAGCCTGCCTAGCCTTGGGGCCGGGCACCCAGCTGAGAGATGTCCAAATAGTCTAAGGTGCCACCTCCCACTTGGGGATCCCCCACCACACTCAGACGGAGACACAGGACCAGGATACCTGACCGAAAATGGAGCTCAGAGCCCCTGACTTTCCAGCTCCCACGGGTGCCCCTTGCCCAGGCTCTGGTGACCGTCTTCATAGGACCGCCACTCCCACCGTGACAGGTCCAGCTTCCCACTTTCCAGGTCAGGGCAAAGGTCACGCTCTCGGGAAGGCTCTCCCCACCCAGCACAGCCCAGAATCAAACACACCCTCCCGCACTCAGCAACCTGCCGTCCCCAAGTCCCTGAGGGTCTTACCAAGGCCACCCCTTCCTTTGTTTTAAAATACACCTGGGGTCTCTGTTCCCAGGATC
>PVKN010022115.1:0-15276 GCA_004027915.1 Capromys pilorides
TTCTTTTTATGTTTGTGTTTTGTGACATAGGGACTTAATAAACGCCATTTAATTGTACTATAGAAATATTTTCCTTTACAAAACAGTTTTTTGAAATCTAACAGTGCTTTGCTTATATGCTTATAGAATAGTTCTAAAAGCTTTCACAAGAAACTAGTTCTCTTGCTTTCATGGAAGAGAACTGAGTATCTGGGCAACAGATCTTTATATCTGCAATTTTGAACTTTATGAACCTATTAAAAGAACAATTCTTTATTTGAACTTACTCAAAATAACATAAAATAGTTCTTTTTCTGTAGTCTAATACAAGCAAATGTGTGCCACGGTGCAGTCAGTCCTTCCGTAACTTATTCAGGATGCTATTAGAAATACATAGCTCTCTTTTTCAAGCAGGACAGCGAAAGTGTTTGTTAACTTTCATCGGCTCTCCAAAAGTGCCCTTTACCTCTAGGTTGAAGAGCATATTAAAGTCAGGGATGCAGACATGTTTGTCCTCCATTTTCCTGCGCATGTTTTTGATGGCATGGATTGATGTCTCATAATAAAGCTGGGGTCTCCTGCGGAGAGGGAAGTCTTTCACCCAGCTGCAGCAAATCTCGTGCAGTTTGCTGAAGACAGAACGGGCCAATTTCACTGTCTCAATCTCTGTGAAAGAAACACAGAAACCCCCAATAAAGAGCCTGGTAAAACTGCTTTTCACTTGCCTCCTTAGTAAAGACAGAAGTAGGTCACCTTAGTCAAGTTCCTCCTTAAAAGAAGAAATTCACCCTCCTCAAGAAAACCGAAATGCTGCTTGTGAAGAGAGAAAATGACAGCCTCTCTAGTAGAATATTATCATCCCCCAGCTGCCATTAAGATGCCCTTATGTCATGAGGAGAAAACCTCAGGCCAGGACCAGGCCTATCCCAAGGTTTGCTGTCTTCAGACTGGGGAAGTGCTCTGGGCCCTGCTCGCTAGTACAAAGCTCCTGATCCTTTTCAGTTACTATCTAGAAGGCCAAGCTGCCTAGGCTCAGCAGAATGAAAGGTGAAGGAACACCAGTTATCTAGCTAATTGGAATTATAAAAGGCCTATGGAAACAGCTTGCTTATGAACCACAGTTATGTTTATCTTGATTATCACTTGTTTGTGTCCCTTCTTTCTTTCGACCTCTTCTTTTACAGTTTCCTAACTTTTCTTTCTCCTGTAAATGATCATCATTTGGAACTGAGTTACATATTTTTCTATTTGATATTATTTGTTAAGACTTTAGATAACAGTTTAGCCAATAGGCTAACTAATAAGTTAAAAGTTTTATATTTCTCTAAGAAAAAATTAAATTTTCTGTGTGCTACTCTAGATTAAAAAAAAAAAGCAGATAGCCATTAGAGGAGCAATAGTGACAGGATTCTTCACCGCACGTATTGTTAGACCCCTGGGAGGGCGCACAGGCTGGCTGGCTTCTGAGGCAGATCTGCACCCCTCAGTAGACAGAGCAGTGTATAGGCGTCTTAAGCAACACTGGGCAGAATGGAGGAGATTCTACTCAAGTTGTCAAGTTGGAAGTACTGAAATAACCCTAGGAAGATAAGGTTTACTGAGGCCAGTGTTTTAGCGGCTCTTCCTACATTTCAGGTTAAAAAGAAAAAACTCAAATAATTGTTTTACTTTGCTAAATCAGATATAGCTTGACAGCCTGAGAAAATATGTGCCAGATGGGCAATGGCTACAGATGCCTCCTCCAATCAAGAACACAGCTCCAAAGAGAGACTATATGTTCCTGAACAGCCCGGGGCCTTGGACAGTCAGTTTTTATTTCCTGTCCTGCCTTTGCCTTAAATCTGTGACTACATTTACCTGTTTCTTACACAGAATTCTCTTTTAAATGACTATATCAGAAAGCTGATTGCAAGTTTTCTTTTCTTTCCTTGATAACACAGTGCAGGGTGGTAAATCCTGTTGAGTGGCTTTGTCCCCCTTAATTTTATGTAACTTTCAAGTGTCAAGGAGACACTTGAAAGAGAAATGAAGCTTGAAGAGCAGATATAGCCTCAGGTATGTACAAGAAGAAAATAGCCCAGCTGAGACTACTGGGTTGTCTAACCCAGTCTTTCAGCTCTTTTGAGCCCTAGTTACCACAGACTTTGTTTTGTCAGTGCTAAGGATGGAACCCAGAGCTTGATGCACACCAGTGAGCCTCCTCCCCAGCCTAGAGACTTTCTTCATCTTACAGTCACCTACTTGAACCACCATAACCAATTTGGTGTCTGTAGCAGGGGAGCTCCAGCATGCAGCCCCCTCAGATGTGTCTGCATTTGACTCATCACATCTGAAGATTACAAAACGAGTGAATTCAGAAACTTTGAGGGAGAATGAGATGGGGGTGGGGGAGAAGCTGACGTTAACAGGATAGTTTTCAGATTCCTAGACAATACTATAAACCATTATATCATTCTTCGGCTTATGTATTACCCTTACTGTAGAGACCTGCACCATCCAAGATGACAGCTACCACTACCTGCAGACATAGTACATTAAATACAATTTCAAATTCAGCTTCTCCATCACATTACCTATATCTCAAGTGCTTGCTCAGTAACCACATGTGGCCAGTGGTTACTACACAGAGCAACACACTTAGCAATTTACATTGCTACCCAGTTTGCTGTACAGAGCTGACAGCCAGCAAATTGGTCAGGAGAACCAATACCAGTTTCCTCCACCATTTAGTAACCAAAAGATCTGTCCAAACTCCCTCTCTCACTCATTCTCTTGGGGTTTTTGTCTTTTTGAGAGAGAGTCTCCCTATGCAGTTCAGGCTGGCCTTGAACTCACTTTTGTAGCCCAGGCTGGTCTTGAGCTCACACCGATCCTCCTGCCTCAGCCTCCCAAGTGCTGGGATTACAGGCATGCGCCACCATGCCCGGCTTTCTCACTCATTCTCTTGTGCTTCCACTTTTGTTCATTGCATTGATTATAACAACCACTTCTTTTCAGTCAAAACTTTGCTTTAATGTGTTATTTGCTGTCTAGAAAACTGCTTTTTTTTTTTTTTTAAACTTTATCTTGGACCACATCACCTTAGAGTCAGGTGTGATTCAGATCTAACCGGCTAGAGAATCACATTCCTCTGGTCACAGTGAATGGCTCAGCAATGGAAAACTATTCACATTCGGCCAACTGGAGTGAATAATCAGAGCTACTGAGAAGAGCTACTCCTGTTCTGCTCCATTTGAATTTGGGCAGATGAAGACCTAGTGCTCCTAGCAATCATCTTGCCAGCACACCAAGCCTAGTAATCAAATCAAAATGAAAGCCAGTACAGCTGAGCAGTGGAGAAATGCCAGGTTCTGTTGACAGCATTTCAAGGTAGCTGTGGGACCCTTATCTTGGCTGGTTGCCAATTAAATCCTTTTTTGTTTTGAGGGATTTGTTTTTAGTTTTTGTTTTATCTATTTGAGACAGGGTTTTACTGCACAATTCAGGCTGGCCTTGAACTCACTGTGTAGCCCAGGCTGGCCTCCCAATAATCCTCCTACCTCAGCTTCCCCAAGTGCTGGGATTCTAGCAAACCATGTTTTGCTGAAGCCAAACTGAGCTGTGTTTCTGGTCACTTACAATGAAACACTCAGAAGTATACATTGTAGCTTTTTTTTTTTTTTTTTTTTTTTTTTTGATGGGGTGTGGGGAACAGGGTCTCAATAGGTTGCTGAACTGCCCCAGCTGACCTCAAACTCATGATTCTTTCACCCCAGCCTCACAGGGTGCTGGGACTGCAGGCATGTGCTGTCTCACCTTCTCTTAAGCCGTTGGTGTGTCATGTAAATATTTTTTCCCTTGTGCAATTAAAACATTCATTTTAAAAAGTATTAGAATTATCTCTACTCCATGTGCTTTTGTTTTTATAATCTTTTCTTCGGTAAACTATATTTTTCTAGAAAACACCCAGGTTTTAAATTTTTTTAAAACAAAAAAATTTTCTATAATTATTTTAATTTCTTTATATTGGTAATAGTTCTCCTTTATTGGTGTTCTGTTTGTTTGGCTTGGTTTGGGGGATGTGTATGTGCATGTGGCATTGGGGATTGAACCCAGGGCCTCTTCACTGAGCTACATCTCCAACCATATTTTATTTTAAAATTTCTGACACATGGCCTCACTAAATTGTATAAGCTGGGTTTGAACATGTAATCCTCCTATCTCAGCCTCCCAGAGAACAAGATTATAGGTCTGCACCACCATGACGCTTTGACTCCCTTGTTTTCAGTTTTCATTCAGTATTTCAAATCAGTTTTAGGTTCTCTGGATAGTTTATCTACCAATAAAATTCATACCAAGTCAGGTTTACAAGGTCACTTAGTAAATATTCCCTTAGAAATAACAAAAACATGAAAAGAAAGGGTTTTTCCTTAAAATCTGTTTTTGGAAACAACTGAGTAGGAAGGATAAAAAGGCATTTCTGTGGGAAATTCAGGGCCTTTAAGCCAATGACTAGAGGCCTTACTTGGTATGCTCAGAACTCTATTGTACAGACATATAATATATCCCCTGTAGAAATTCTTTTTAAGTGCAGTTTACATACAATGATTTGGGCCAAGTAGATAAAGATTTGAAGATAAGTTAGAATTTTAGTATACTCTGAATCATGGCAAAAGCATGAAGACACTGCTGAGCAATCTCCTGGAAAAATACAAAATCAAAATGATCAATGATAGGCCGGGTGTGTAGGTGCACACCTGTAATCCCAGCGCTGGGGAGGCTGAAAACAGGAGGATCACTAGGAGTCCAAGCTACGCAGTGAGACCCTGTACCAAATACATTAAAAAACAAAGAATGATCAGTGATATCTATTCAAACAAAAACCCTTCATTTCACATTTTCTACCTTATGGGGCTCAGAAAATTCCAAACAGGATACAGAGGGGAGCACTTTGATCTTGCTACATTAAATATTCTCCTGTGGTATTATGGGGCATCAGTATAGAAATAAGTGCCACATGAAATGGAGAAATAAAAGGGGGGTGTGAAGAAGTGAAAGCTGCCCCCAGGAGCACCCTGCCCCTCGCAGCTGTACATTACTCATCAGCCCTTAATGCCATCGCACTGAGCTGGAGCTGAGTCATCCGTCACCCTGGCTGCAGCGAGGCAGGGTTTAATCTCATCTTTTCAGTACATGCGTCAGCTCCAGAGGAAAGACCAATGCTTTGGAGCGGGGATTCTATCCAACTTGACGGAAACAGTTCAGTTCCAGGTGAATAAATTATTCTTAGTAAAAGCAAAATAACTCCTTCCTTGACAATTTCTGTCAAAATCTAGAAAGATAAAAAGATAATCTAAAATGGAAGTGTTTATTTTTATATCTCCCTCACATTCTCTGAAATCTAGCTATTGTAATTCATTAATATATGCTATATTCCTTATCTACCCTGTGTATGGGCAAATGCTTTAAACAGAATTAACCGACAGGTTCTTTAAAATTTCTAGGTAGGGGGGTAGGAATGTAGCTCAATAGTGGAGTACCTGCTTGGCATACAGGCCCTGGATTTGATCCCCAGCACCAAGGTGGGATGATTTTTTGTAAATGTTTAAGTCTTATCAAATCTGTAAAAACCTAATACATTAATAAATGTCTTCTTCAAGAAATTGAGTCACTCACCAGTGTGGTGGTGCCTGTGTACCCAGCCACTTGAAAGGCTGAGGCAGGAGGATTAACAGCTCAGGGCCGAATGGGCTAACACGGAGTCTCACGACAGAGGGACTAGGCTGTAAGCTCAGTGGTATAACACTTGCCCAGCATGTGCAAGGCCCTAGGTTTAATCTCCAGTATGGGGGAGAGGGGGTAAAGGAATAAAAAGTAAAGAAAGGGACGAGAAAGAGGATCTCATAATTACCTTGGAAAAATAAGATGTGCTATGATCCATGCAATTAAACCACATATTACATATCTGTCATAAGAAGCTCTATTTACAGCTGGATACAGAAGTTAATATAATTAAAGTTTATTAAATGTTCTTATGTTTACATCTGACTTTTTACTTGGATCTGTAAAGGTTAGCTAAAAATTCTAAATAGATTCGCTCAACTGCCCTACACTTACCCACTGATCTCCTTTGCTGAGTATCCATAGTCCACTCTTTATTTTTTCCATTTATCTAGATATTATGCATGACAATTTCCTGTTGTCCTAATTGCCTTCTATACTCACTTTTCAAAATACATTCATATTTTATCTCTTCTCTCTTTTTATTGATCTATTGGGAAAAATTATTTTTCTCCTCCTACTACTATATAATCAACTGCTGAGTAAATGTAGTTAGATTTAGAATTTTAAAGCTATTTTCTACAGACCACTACATTTAAGAATATTTTAGTATTTTTCAACAAACAATATAGAAAGGTACATACCCACAGTCCCTTCTGTGCCCTCAGTCTCCTTTGGGATGTAATGTGTGGAGAGATCACTCTGAAGGACTTCATCTGAGGTGGCTCTGGCTAAAGCCGCAGCCAAAAAGGAAGGGCAGTTACTGAAAGAACAAAATAAAAGACTGTGTTCAGTAAAAATTAGGAAGTAATGCATTTATAATTATTAATTATATTAATTACATTATCTCAATATATAATATACCTTAAAACAGTATTTTTTGAAAGCACGCTATATAAGCACCGGATACATATTGGTGAATGACAGAGATGGCCCTTCACCTAGAGGGACCCACAATCCAGGGAGGGAGACAGAAGACAAAGAAGTAAAAAGAATATAACTGAAATGGGATGCATTTTATAAAGGAAACAGACAGAATATAGTGATGGAATAATAGAGAGGTGGCACCTACTTAGAATAGTCAGGAATACCATACTGAAAGATGAAGACTGAGTTATGTGGAGTGCTAAGTCAGGAGAGAGCACCTCAGGCATACAGACCCTCTATGAGGGGATGGTACCTGAAGGAACTGAGAGCCCGGAGAAAATAGGCATAGGGTAAGGGGCAGAGCATTAGGGAATAAGGTGGGAGGGATGAGCAAGGCCAGTTACATGGGCATTATGGACCAGGATTTGGGTTCTACTCAAAAGGTAATGAGATTCACAGTTTTGAGCAGGAGCATCCTAGCCAAACCTACAAATGAAACGCTATTTTGACTGCTGTGTCAAAGGAAATTGAGGTGAGCAAAAATGAAGGAGCATGACCAGGAAGGACTTTGTCATAGTCCAGGTGAGAAGAAGCATAGTTTGGAGAAAAATAATACATAACTTGGCTTTTTATTGGATATAATGATTGGCGAAAAAGGGATGAAGGGAAGGGAGGAGGGAGATAGAGAGGGACTGAGCCCTGGAATTTGGCGTGAGCAACTAAGAGAACTGCTGGAAGCATCCACAAAGATGGGGAAAACAGGCTGGTAGAGGAAATAGGGTAAAAGTTAACTTTAAAATATCAAGTTGGAAAAAACGTGAAATATTCTAATAAAGGAATAAAATGGTCAAGTGGACACTCTAGTAATGTGGTGTTCAAAGAATCTGGAAGCCATAAATGGTATTTAAAATTACAGGAATAAACATCATCTCATAGAATGCGAAGATTATCCTAGGCCTCACTGTGGAGGGTGGGAAATTGAAATTGAGTCTCTGCCTCTTTATAGGCTTTCAGGGCAAGAACTTCAGTCAAGGGTTTGTAATCAGGAAACTGTGTGCCAAGAATCTCACTTGCACTTAGACCTGGCCTCCTTGAGATCTTGAACCTCAAGCTTGAGTCTGATGACATAATGGGATGAGATCTTGGGAGACTAGGGGAGCGGGTGAGTATAGTTAGCATGTGGTAAGGATGTGAAGTATGGGGCCAGAAAATACTGTGGCTGTTTGTTTTTGGGAAAAGGGTGGGGCACAGCAATAATTCTGGCCCCACATGGAATGTTTTGTGTTGGTTTTCTGAGACAGAGTCTTGCTAGGTAGTCTAGATTGATCTCAAACTAACAGCAATCCTATTGCCTCAGCCTGCCAAGTGCTAGGATTATAGGCATGTGCCACCATGCCTGGCTCCCCACATAGTTTTTGTTGTAGTTGTTTTTGCAGTTTTTGGGGATTTAACTCAGAATCTCCTGCATGCCAGCTACATGCTCTATTACTGAACTACACCCATACTACACCATACTGTCCCCGTAGTATTTTAGAACCGTACCATTCCCTACAAGGAGGTGAAATCTATTTCCCTCCCATTAAATGTAGGTAAGAGACAAAACCCACATTAAGGGGCCAGCCTGATAGCTCAGCGGACTAAAGTGCCAGCTCAGGCAGATGCAGGGGCTAGGGTTTCATCGCCAGCATGTCGTGCCAGCCCCACCCAGGGGGTGCACTGAGATGGCGATTCAGACTGGGTGTGGAGGTGCAGGCCTGTAATCCCAGCACTTGGGAGGCTGAAAACAGGAGAATCACTGCGAGTCCAATCTATGTAGACCTTGTAGACCCAGTAGACCCTGTCCTAAATACATTAAAAAAAGAAAGCCAGCACTGGTGCCCTGACACCCAGTTAACCTGACACCCAACCTCTATCCCCAGAGTCATGGAGGGGGCCTTTCTGACCCAGGCCAAGTGGTCAGAGGACATGGCAGCCTTTATGAAAGGGTGCTAAACCTGCTCTCCCTGGCCAAAAGAGCTTGGTGGGCAGCCACATGGCTGCATGGAGGGTCCTATCCAGGACTGTGCAGAAAAGCAAGGAGGGCTTTGAGAAGAAGTGTCCTGAGGTCCCAGAGTACTGAGTGGAGACCAAGCTCTGTGACATGTGCGACACCATACTGGGCCTCCTAGACTCCCACCTCATCAAGGAGGCTGAATGCCATGGTGGCCACAGTGACATCAAGAAGCACACATCATCGACTCTGCCTGGGGAGTCTACCAGGAGGCCGCCGACATCAGCAAGAAGGAGATGCCATCCACCAACCCCATCTGCCTAGGCCAGCCCTGAACTTCTCTGTCTTCCACCACAAGATCTCTGACCCCCCTGAGGAGGCCATCTCACCAGCCAAGGCTACTTCTGATGAGGCACAAGCTCAGCGAGGATCCCCCAAGGACAGCACCCTTGTCATGCAGCTGCTGAGAGACAACCTGTTGGTTGTGGACAGTGGACAACACTGGGGAAGAGGCTGCGAGGCTCTCAAGGAGCCCCAGAGCAGAGCCTGCCTGCTGCTGCCGCTGCCACTGCCTGCCCTGTCTGCTCCAGTCCCCAGCCACTGCCCAGAGGACTCTATGGGGTGGGAGGCCCCACCTTTCCCAGACCTTTTTGAGTGTACTGCCACAGGCCAGAAAGGTTCATCAGGGGCATGACCGCACCCAGGCCACAGTGGCGAGAATCCACTCTGCTTGCACCAGCTGCAGGATACCCAGCACCCACCTCTGCTCCTGGTGCCCCCTTTCTCCCACCCTACCCCACTCCTGACCTGGGCTACTTCCTCACTCCTACTCCCTGCCTCCCTCTGGCTCCTGCACCTCTTCACCAGCACCCAGGGCAGGGTCTATGACATGACAAATGCCGGGTAACTGTGCAGAATGCATATAGGAAGGATGGAAGAGGGGCGGGTAAGCATGGGGGCGGGAACTGGCGAGAAGGAGCCTGTCTCTTCTTGCTCTGAGCCTTACCTGAATCCCCACAAGGCCAGATATGGAGATCGGAAGAGAGCCCGGAGAGGGCCCAAGGCTAGCTAAGCATCTGCTCAGACTCAGAGCAGGCGGCAGGGCTGCACGGGCTGGGCTGTCCCATCCCTGGTGGAGTGCGCACGTCTGGACAGGGTGGAGGCACTCCAGGCCTGCGGGCCTGTCAGTAGAGTGGCCTCCTACGGCAAGGTGGGGGCAACATGCCTGCCTCAGAGTCTGCCCGTGAGGCTGGGCCCTGGGGACGCAGAGCATCCACTCCCCAACTCCAAAGTATTGTCTCACTGTCTTGGTCCAGGCACAGGGATGGAATGAATGGAGGAAGAGAGAAGACATGCAGGGTTTTCCTGGCTTGGTTCCTGCTGGTCCTTAGACCTGGAATACCGCTCTCTTATCATCTGCCTGGTGAACTTCCCAGGGCAGATTTTACCTGCTGTGGCCTGAATGTTTCTCAAGATGCATATGTGAAATTGTCACCTTCCACATCCATCGAGAAGTGTATGACTGGGAACTGGACTGTGTGGCAGGGCTGGAGTAGGGGTGTGTGTGTGTGTGTGTGTGTGTGTGTGTGTGTGTGTGTGTTTGTGTGTGTGACTGTGAGAGCAAGAGTGAAAGCAAATGCGCTGAGTATGTCCTTGTTCCTCTCAATAAAGTTTCAGTATGACAAAAAATAAAAATAGGTAAGATTTTATGACTACCTGGATTTTTTTTATTTTTTGGTTTATGAGATACAGGTTGTTTTTTGAGAGACTATATAGCTTTACACAGCTCAAGCTGGCCACTGTGCACACACATGTTTGACCTGCACTTGTGCCAGCCCTGCCTCAGCCTCGTGAGCATTAGGATTACACGCACACGCCACCATGCCCAGCTTCTACTTAGATATTCTTTTCATGGTTTGTTGCTTTTGTTTTTGGTACTGGGAATCAAACTCAGGATCTTCATATTGCCAGGCAGGTGCTATGCCCCTGTGGTATACCCTGGGCCCTCTAGTCTGATTTTTAAAATGTTTTCCATAATTTCTAAAATTTGGCCATAAGAAGCTACATAGCCTAGGCTTCACCTTCCCCTCCCTCTCCCTCTAGAAGTTTCCTTTTGAAATCTAGCCACCATGTGAGGAGGCCCAAAGCAGCCCATATGGAGAAGCCACAGGAACAGAGGGTGTGAGCTGAGCTTGCTCCTCAGCTAATGACCATCATAATTACTTGAAATGCAAGTGTACACAGGCCTTCAGATGAGACCATCCCTGGCCTGACTCTGCAGCTAAGATTTTAAAAGTCATGGAACAGAGATAGGCTGTCTGCTTCTCCAGTCCGAATTCCTGACCCAGAGAAATTGTAACATAATGAATGATTATTTTATGTAACTAACTTTTATGACAATTTGTTACACAGTCACAATAACTGAAGCCCCAACATTTAAAACTTTGGTATAAAGGCTGGCGAGAGAGCTGAGTGGACTACGCACCTGCTTAGGCAAGCACAGGGACCAGAGTTTAATCCCTGGTACCACATGCTGCACCAGCCCCACCCTCAGGCACATTAAGCTGCAACCAAGTCCAGGCATGGTGATACACACCTGTAATCCCAGCGCTAGGGAGGCTGAAAATCAGGAGGATTATTACAAGTCCGAGCTGTGTAATGAGACCCTGTAGCTGGGCATGGTGATAGCACTCAGGAGGCTGAGCAAACTACACAGCAAGGCCCTATCTCTAAAAACCAAAATCAATCAGTCATTCCTGGTAGACTCTGAGGAACCTATAAAGATTAAAAGGAAAAAAAAAAAAAAAAAAAAAAAAAACAAGATAAAACTGGGTGTTGTGGTACATACCTATAATCCCAGCACTCAGGAGGTTGAGGCAGGAGATACTAAGTTAGAGAATAGCCTGGCATACATACTGAGCTCTAGGCCAGCCTAGATTATATAGTGTGTGTGTGTGTGTGTGTGTGTGTGTCTGTCTGTCTGTCTGTCTGTCTGTCTCTGTCTCTCTCTCACACACATACACACACACACACACACACACACACAAACACACAGGCAATATAAGTATAAAAGGAGAACAAAGAGTAGACTCTTTGGAGGGAATTGTCAATGATGTCACTGGCAGAGAGATCAAATAAGGTAAGTGAACAAATGAACACTGAGTCTAACAATATGTAAATCATCACTGAGTATGCCAAGACAATTCAGTGGGGGAAAGAACCATCTTTTGAACAAATGGTACTGGGACAATTGGATATACACACATGTAAAAGAATCAAGCTGGACCCTTCTCTTAGATCACATTTAAAAAATTAACTCAAAATGTGTCACCTGAAGGCTGGGAGCACAGTTCACCATACACCTGGCCAGCCTGTGCAAGGCCTTGAGCATAGTCCCCAGCATGAGAGCTGGGGAGAGCAAGTGTTAACAATGTTGCTGACTGCGTGGAGAAACTGGACCCTTCCTACACCTCTAAGTAGCAGTTCCTTAAAATGTTAAACATAAAGTTTCCATAAGGCCAGGCAGTTCCATTTGTTGGTATATGTTCAAGAGAAATAAAACAGAACCATACGAAGACTTCTACGTGAGTGCTGAAGAGGTAGATCAGTGATAGAGCACTAGCTTGTCATGTGCAAGGCCCCGGGTTCATACCTGAATGTGCATGGAAGTGTTAGCCATAACAGCTGAAAAGTAGAAACAGCCCAGTGTCCACCAGCTGATGTCAGATAAGTGCAGCACATTTATATAATGGAATATTACTCAATCACACAAAGAAATATAGCATTTCTTGTGCTATAACATGGATGACGCTTGAAATTATAGGGAAACCAAGACTCTGTATTATAGGATTCCATTTAGGTGAATGGTTCAGAATAGCCTTGGGGGACACGTTGGAGGAGGGGGGAGCAGAGTTAAGGTTAGTGTGTCTTGTGGGAAAGAGAAAATTTTTCTAAAATGGAGTATGATGATGGTTGAACAACTACATGTACTAAAACCACTGTATGTGTATTTTAAATGACTTAGTTGATTCTTGTCAAGAACCACTGAGTAGGAGAGGTAAATTAGACCAGAATGAGTTGGTTAGTGGAAGGTAAGGAAGTTGGGCACAGAGGAGAAACAGACAGGGGATAGGAACTGACAGGAGACATGAGGACAGGAAAAGTTTATTGCTCTTTTTCTAGAACAGTCGAGAGTCTGATTGTATATGAAAAGAAATGATCCAAGAGAGAAAGGCTGATAAATGTCAGAGGTTGAGGAGGGCAAAAGAATAAAGTTCTTAAAAAGTTAAGAAAGAATGACATCCAGTCCACATGTCTCAGTTTCCAGCTGCTGGGCAAAATACTCAGCACCCGCAAGTCAGAGGAGGAGAGGTTGTTTTTGGATCACAGTTCCAGTACATTTTTTGGCTGGCTCCAGGGCTGCAACAGGATGGCAGAGGAAAGCTCTCACCCTGCAGTAGCCAGGAAGCGGAGAGAGAAGGGAGAGGCCAGGGCCAGGAACACAATTTTCCACCTCACCCCCACTGACCCACACTGAAACAAGCCCCACTCCTTACAGTGCATTCACTACAATTCATCACAGATGGATCCACTGAGGAATACAGCACACCCATGATCCAACACCTTTCATACACACATGGGCTTTGGCAGGACATTTTAGATAGAAACTGTAATACCACGTGAGGAAAGACAGGCCCCTGACAGGATGAGACATATTTCCTTAGTTGGAAAAGGAAGCAAAAATGCTGCTGCAGGTGCAGGTAGGTTTCTGGAAGAGCACTCCCGGTGAGCTACCTCACTGGCCCGATGGATGTCTGAGGTTTTTGAACTAGTTTTTCTGATTATGCGACTTTCTGTCTGTGTTCCTATGCTACTACACGTGCACACAGGAAGAATGGCCTCATTCATTAACACTTGGGCTGTGAAGGCTGTACTACAAAATAAAGGTGAGACTAGGAACTGAGTATATTTTTAAGGATACAACTGTGCAACACTGGCCCGTGGACTACACGCTGGCTGAGAAAGAATAGACTTGAGTTGTAAATCAGTGTGGTCCAAATATAATTAAAGAATTGTAGGTGGGAGTACTTGGGCAGAAAATCTAGGCCAGAACATGGCAGTCTGGGAGCAAGATGTTTGTGTATAAAACTGTAGAGCTGGCACAATTTTTGATAATACAGCAAGGTCTAGGTGGGACCAGAAACATAAGTGGTTTAGAAACATTCCAAGTCCCCAAGGGGAAATACTCAAGCATTTTCTTTATCATTCATTTTGAATTATAGATTCTGATTTGTTATGGTTCAGGTCTATACATCCCCCCAAAGCCTCATGTGGTCAAAGGGATTTTCTGGAGTGGCTGGATCCAGATGTGTAATTGATGGCAGTGCAATGCTGGGATTAAGGGTGGGTGACTGCTGGATCAGTCCATGGATTGGATTGGTACCATCCTAATCCTGGTAGACTAGATATAAGGGACAGAAGGAGGCTTGTCTCCCATCCCTCCTTGTTCCTTTTGTTATCCTCCACTTCCATGAACTGTTATCCCACTGTCATGTGCCACCCTGCCTTGGAACCAGCCGATGATGGGCTGGAACCACTCCAAACTGTGATTTAAATATGCCTTTTTCCCCTTAACTTTGGGCATTTAGTATTTCGTCTCAGCAATAAGAAAAGTACATTAGGGGCTGGGGAGATAGCTCAGGGGCACAAGTGCCTGCCTGGCAAGTGCAAGGTCCCAAGTTCGATCTCCGGTTCCGCGGGGAAAAAAAAAAAAAAAGTACCTAAGACAGGCTCCATGGTGGATATTAAAATCAATGTATGAATTACATCCACTGTTTTTTTAAAAGGATATAGAACAGAGTGCAAGAGATAGGGCCAAGTATTGTTCTAGGGTGTGTGTGTGTGTGTGTGTGTGTGTGTGTGTGTAAATGTACAATATAGAGCAGGGCATAGTTGTGTACACCTTAATCCCATGACTCTGAAGGTTGAGACAGGAAGATTGTTGTGAATTTGAAGCCACTCTGGGCTACACTGCTAGATCTGATCTCAAAAAAACAATAAATAGGGCTGGGGATATAGCTCAGTGGTCGCAGTGCCTGCCTGGCAAGTGCAAGGTCCTGAGTTCGATCCCCAACACCACATGCCAGGCCAGTGCCAAAACAAGGCATGTTGATGTACACTTATGATCCCATCACTGGGAAGGCTGAGCCAGGAGGATCACTATGAGTCTGAACTGCATAGCAAGACCCTGTATCAACAATAAAAATAAAAACAAACCAATAAATAAACAAATATACTCTGGGGCTGGGGAGATAGTTCCATGGCACAAGTGCCTGCCTGGCAAGTGCAAGGTCGTGAGTTCAAACCCCAGTCCTGCAAAATAAATAAATAAATAAATAAAGTTTTTGAAAGCTATTGCTTTTTAACAAATAAAATTTTAAAAATATAAATTGATGTGACCTCTTTAAAATCCATACAATTTATAAATGTTATTATCATCTCTCCTTTCATGCTATCTAGGTTGACTGAATTTCTCTGGATGACTCCAACTTCTTCACAGATCTAAACTCTGGGTATAGCTCATCTTTACTCCTCTGCCGTGCTTTCACTCTGATTAGGTGCACACACTTCAAATATGTCTTAGCAAATAGGTCAGGCTCTTAATTACTCTTTTCTTTTTA
>PVKN010022116.1:0-15255 GCA_004027915.1 Capromys pilorides
ATTTCACACTGGTTTGTTAGTCTAGCAGTGGTAGTGAACCCACGGCACGCCCCATGCAGAGGGCTGTGGGTAGCACTGAAAACTCTAAAAGGTTCACCATCACTGGTCTAGACCTTAGAATAAGGAAGCAAGGCAATGAAGTTGAAAAACAGAAAACATGGAATGGCTAAAGGCAGTGCACCATATTTTTAGGGAATCTGCACTGCAACTACGATGCGTCCCAAGGCCACATGTGCAACTGTCCCTTCATGGTAGCATGTCAGTACTCCAAATGTTAGCTTCACAGTTTTAGGCTTAGGGGACGTTCAGCTCAAGCATCCACAACATCGACAGCAATTTTCTCGGATTAGTGTGGCTAATCTTATTTCAGTGTATACTTGGCATTCTACAAGTTTTCTAAAACCATGTGCTACTTTGACACTGAGCAAAGACAAACCTAGTTAGTATCACCTCCACAGTGAAACCAAAATACTAGACATCGCCCCTTATTCTTTAGGTTGAAAAGGCTCATCATGGCTGACACTGTGCCTGCTCCAGCTCACACTGACAGCGCCAGGAGCAGCCCAGCACCACAAGGCTTCAGGCAAGTGAACCTCAACTCCCAGCTTCCTCACTGCAAATGGAGAGCACTTGATTAGAAGAGCTCACTTCCCTGCCACTTCTAGCTCCTCTGTGTCCAGGGGCCGAGTCCCCGCCCCTAACCCTGAGCTATTTTCAACTGCTTACTGCACCCTGGAGCTTCAGTAGCCTACTGTACCGTACAGTTTCTTCAAGACGTGCTGTGAGAATTAACTGAGAACATATGGAAATGAGTCCTTCAGGGCTCTGCCCATTCCTAAAGGGAGTCAGGGATAGAAGGTATCAGACTGAAAGCTGGCAGGGCAAACACTGAGTTCTACAGCTCCATATCCAGCACTCAGGGCAGGCTGCGGTGAAGAGGAGCTCCAAAGCCCCTGGGTAGCTCTGCTGATGGCTTTGCGTACTGCAGCGCACTCTGGTTTTTCTCCTGGACTAGACCTGGCCACTCTGCAGATTTCCTCAGCAGACACTCCATGCCCCCGGCATCTCTAACTCTCTGGGGTCTCCGCTGCACTTTTGGCTTCTCTCTCCCAACTTCATGGACTGCTCTCTGAGCAGCACACTGACTGGACCCCCAGGTTTCCTTCTGAAATCTGGGTGGAAGCTTACTTAACCCCCTGAGTCCTGCATCCCTGTAAAACCAGTACCATGTGGATGACAACAAAGTCTGCTGCCAGTGTGGACAGTATCCAGGCGCCTTCAAGGATGAAGTGGCTTCAGAGTGCCTGAATAGCTACATTTGGGGAAATACCTCTTGGGCAACACTGCAAGATCAGGGTGCCCTGGGCCTCTCTTCTCAAAGTGAAGTCTTGCACAGGAATGTACCCTTTTCTGCCCTTGAGCCGGCATGAAGGGGGGTTCTGGCCATTTTCTAAAATGTCTTCAATCCATCTTTTCCATTGCCCTGACACAAGGTACTAGGCATCATTTTACAGCTGATCTTTTTAGCAATCATGCTTTCCTACTCTTCAACTTTGCTTTCTATTTATTCATTTATTTGGTACAGGGTCTTGCTATGCAGCTCAGACTCATAGTGATCCTATCTCAGCCTCCCCAGGAGGCTCTCCTCTGGGATTACAGGTGTGCACCACCATGCCCAGTTTCAGAGCCAGCATGTGGGGTTCTGGGGCAGCACAGCACGCAATACTAGGGATTGAACCTGGGTCCTTGTGTTTGCAAGGCAGCCACTTAGACCGCTGAGCTAGCTCCCCAACCCCAATTTTGCTTTCTAATGAAATGACAAATTTTTCAAAATTTCCGCTCTGTGTTTTGTTCCTGCTTCTACAGATCTGACTAAAAGCAGGCAGCAGTACCCATGCTACGGACCAAACATAGGATGTCCTGAAATTTTGTATGCCTGCTAAATTACTCTGCCACCTTTGAGTTTGACTTCACACAGTCTTAGACATGGGTAAAACAGACAAGTTTTTTGCCACAATGAACCAAACATGGCTATAGTCCCTCCTCCTCTAGAGTCTGCATTCTCACCTGAACCTGCTGAGCTGCCCTTTACTGTATACATTTCCTATCGGCATTCTTGCCTGAGTTCCAAAGACAATCGTCTGTTAGACTCTGCTTACAGTATTGTAGGGTTTCTCTTGTCCAAATCTCCAAAATCCTCCCACAAACCAAAGGCTTCAAAACCACACAGCTTGGAGTAGTCATAGCAACAGCCCCATTCCTATTCTAAGCACTCAACACCCATAACTTAAGGAAGAGAGAGATTCGGATATGCAAGAGCTTGCCAAAGAATCTACCAGAAGCTATTGTTTAAACCCAATTTATCTATTTGCAATAGGCTAGCTTGTTTTAATACCATCAGGCCTCAAATGAAGAATTTCCTGAACAGTTACAAATTGCAAATAGATATAAATATACATCCATCAGAATTTCCCTCAATAGCCAGGGGTACAGCACCTCCCTGGCAAGGGCAAGTCCTGAGTTCGATTCTCAGTACCAAAAAACAAACAAACAAACAAAAAGACTATCAGAATTACCCTTAATGATAGATCACAAATATATTCCTTGGTCAAATAAGGATACTAAGTTCCACTCTTAATGATTGATAATTGTATATTAACTGCCCTTACAAGTTCTATAGTAAATAAATTTTTCCCACAGTGATTTGAATTAAAACCACTCTTTCATTAGAACATTCATTAATGCACTTCACAAGGAGTGCCCAGTTAGACCTCATCTGGAAGATACCCTTACACGGCGTAAATGGTAGAGCAGAGCACACAGAGCACTAACGGGAAGATGCTCTATGCAATCAATGGGGCACCAATGCATAGGATCTTTGCAAGCTCATCAGGCACCCCTGGGAAGGGCCCTAAATTTAGCCGTGATTTTTTTAGGAGTGAATGGGTCCTAAATCAACAGGCAGTTTAAAATGATAATAACTATTGTAATACTTAGTTTATGATTACGTTAAGAAGAGCTCTCCTCTCTGGGGTCCAGACAAACTGTATTCTTATAACTGATAAATACAGACAGAGCCAGGCGTGGTGGTGCACGCCTATAATCCCAGCACTTGGGAAGCTGAGGCAGGAGGACTGGTGTGAATTTGAGACCAGCCTGGGCTACAAAAATGAGCTCAAGGCCAGCCTGAACTGCATAGTGAGACCCTGTCTCAAAAAAAGACAAAAAATGGGCCGGCGAGATGGTTCAGTGGTCTAAAGCGCCTGCTTAGGAAAGCTCAGGCAACCGCAGGGACTGCGGTTCGATCCCCGGCACCACATGCTGCGCCAGCCCCACCACCAGGGCAGGCTGAGCCAGCCACAAAATGAATAAGTAAACAAACAAACACAACAAGCAAACAAATAAATAAATAAAATTAAAAAAAAAAAAAAAAAAAAGGGACAGACAGCACAGAAGAGTCCTCTGTCCCTCAGCTAAGCAACTTTCTTTTTCCGGGAAAATAATACAATCATTACATGTGGCTGAGCTGAAAGCATCAGTGAGGCTGGCAGACTACAGTCTACGAGTATGCTTCTTCTTATTAATTAAAACAGACTCCACAGTAATAAAAGAAAACCCACAGTCACCATCGCTAACTCCCTACCTTTTGATTATTCATGTTAATAGCTTGCATTTGTAGCGTTTGTACTTTACAAAGGCTAACCAGGTCCAAGGATTCCAACAGTAATGGAAACCCACACATCATTACCTAATCTGATTGGAAGCAATGTTTTGAACACACACTCGCCCCAGGAATCTCCAAAAGCTGTTACTCTCCTCCCACTTGCATTCTTTAAGCTTCAGTATAACAGATCGAGAAGGTCACCTAACTTTTTGTCCTTTGCTTCTCTTCTGCTCGCCCAACAATAGTGACGCAGAATGAGCAGAAGGAAGAAGCAATACGCAGGGAAAACCAAAATGCCTGGGTCCAGGAACGAGAAGCACTATTCCCAAATGGGAATGGAGACTCAGCTCTGACAGAGGCAGGCAGAGCTGTGAGATGAAAACCACCGCCTCTGCAGGTCTGCACAGCGGTGCTACCGTCTGTCTCCTCCTCAGTGACTGCAGGTACTGACCCAAACAATGAGTTTAAAATCTGCGTGCCGACGCAGTGGTTGCTCCTGCTCTCTTCTAGGGGAAAATCACATAAACAGTGCTATTATTATTTTTTTTAAATCTATCTATCTACTTAATCTATCTTATCCATTCATCCATCCATCCATCCATCCATCCATCCATCCATCCATCCATCGGGCTGGGGTGCAGTTCAGTGATGTAGCACTTGTCATCCCCATCACTACCACCACAATAAATAAATAAATAAATAAATGAAAAATAAAAAGAAACCTTACCATCTCCTCAAATCAGATCTAAGAGAGGATACGGGAAAACAGAGAGCTTCACGCACTGCATAGTGGAGTGCTTGCCTTGAGTACCCAAGGCCTTGGGTTCAATCCTTGTTATGAATACATTTATAGACACACACATAAAATATTATCCATGTATCCTCAATATCTTTTCAGTCTGGGAAAAACTAGCATTAAAATATTGCCTATGAATTCTGTACTAATAGAATTATTTTTTACCCTCAGAAAATTTACAAACATTCTGACATAATAAAACCAAAGTAATTGGTAATGAACACTTAAGAATATATTTAAGCCTTGAAAATTTCTATTTCACATGAAATCAATGAGGAAACAAAAGAACTTCTTCATTTTATTGTTTCATGTTATGCTAAAAAAAACTCTTAGAGAGGGGCCAGAGATAGCTCAGGGGCACAAGTGCCTGCCTGACAAGTGCAAGGTCCTTCTTCAGTTCAATCCTTGGTTCCACAAAAAAAAAAAAAACTTGGAATAAATCATCAATTATGTTTTCCCCTAGACCTTTTTCAAACAGAACTTTAACACTTATTTCCAATATGTATATTATAGGAATATAAACCTGAACGTCAAATTCAGAGCCTCGAATATATGAGATTATTACCGTGGCAATCAAAACAAGTTGAGGCAGGTTAATGTCTACCTAAGGCTATGCGTAATCATTACTGTGAGTGGTAGTAGGTGGCTGTGAAGAAGTTAATAATAGTTTACACAAACCAAACCACATTTGAGGGTCATCTACAGGCAGGGGAAAGAAACATGGGAAGAGAAGAGCTGAGGGGACTGGATCCTTAACTGTGGTGGTCTCAGGATATTTCAATGTTCACAACACTTGAGAAATTTCTAGAATCAATAAAAGGTCCTTTAGCAGAAGGTGCTTGCCTTCCTAGCCCCAGTATTGGGAGCGGCCCCACAGATTGGAAATTGATCAACAAACTCCCATTTACTAAAAGAGCTTTCTTCCCTAAGATACAAGAAAATCAGAATAAATTATCTCAGAAAACAGGGGCGCAGATCTGTCCGAGGCCAGAGTTATGTGTTCACATTTTTCTCACAAGCCAGATACAAATTTTCATTCCTACATTTCACGTCTCCTAGAATTTAGAGATCTTCTAGGAAAAAAAAAAAAAAAGCTGACTTCAAGTTACTAAGATAAAGTCCTGAACTAAGAAAGCATCCCAAATAATACTGAGTGCCATGTAGAGGCTGGCTTATTAGGGCGCCCACAAGCACATCCAGCATGCTCATCAGCACACTGACGGCATTGCCATCTTCCCTGATTTCTGGGTGAAACAACCTCGCAGAAGCACAGTCAGCAGGCGACACCCTGGTCCTGGCCCGGAGCCCAAATCTTCATTCCTCTAGCATCCACCCCTGAGAGACCATGGCACCCTGCTCACCTGTTAGCAACCCCAACTCAACAGTGAACACATCCCCAAGTCTCAACTTCACAGACAGACGGTGATGGCGAACCTTTTAGAGGGGAGCGCTCAAACTACAACCCAGACCCCACTGCGTTAGACCTGGATAGAGAGGTTTTAGTTAGGAAAAAAACAACTCGTACAGTGACACCTTTTGTTTTAAAACAAAAACGACATCAATGCCACAGGTTCACCACTTTGTCCTAGGACATTACAACCCAACTTGCGTAGATTACCAGTTAAAAACTTTTTTTTACCAGTGACCACGCTGTTGCACACCTACTATGTTATTAGGAGTCGCGAGGCATCCAAATCAGGAGAAGGAAATCAATTTTCTCAATATACTAACTTGTAGATATCAAGTGACCTTGGCTTTGACACTGACGCTATACCCACCCCAGCTGGCAGCCACCATGGCTTCAGGCACTGGCACATGTTCTTCCTTAGCCATCTTCAGACTCTAAGGAACTAGGAAGCTCAGGGCTCTGGGGGAGGAAATTCACCGTTCAGGCCTGTCCTAGATGAATCACTAGCATCAGTATAGGAGGAGTTTCTTTCTTTTTTTTTTACATTTACACTGAACACTGCAGTCAATTTGGAGACTCCTACGTGCTGGAGGACAGCTAAAATAACCATGTGTTCAGCCAAGCAATTTCCTATAACCCAGGTTCATTAAAGTGTACCTAACTGGGAAGAGATCCAAATCACAGTACTGGGACCCCTGTAGTGAGCCTATCCTGTTGAGATGACGACAGACACTGAAGACAGAACTGAGAAAGGCTTGCATTAAAGCTCTCCTTTCCAAGCTTACCACCTGAAAGACTAGGTCTCATTTTTCAACTTTGACCTCTTGGAGCAAAAAAGATACAGATCAGTAATTCTACTAACTCATTCACAAAGCCTCTATGGTTGCAGTGACCTACAAGAAGTGACCAGGACATCTGGACAGTGCCTGGAGCATCCCACCAAAAAACCCATGTCACTGGCCACATAAATGTAATTGTTTTTTAACACTCAGGATTTCATTAAAGCTAGTATTGTCACCAATCGTCTTTTCAAATGTCACCCTTCTTCAAAATCACACTCAAAGAAAATAAGTTTTTCATTTTCTCCTTCCTATCCCCAAATTTTAATTTAAAAAATACAGGTTGTATGTCTTTCTACTTATTTTTTTCTCTCTACTCAATGCAGTAAGTTATGACCCAGAAGCTAATTTATTGCCTTGTCAATATTCTCAGCAAACGAGAGAACATTCAGGCTCTTGCAAGTGAGACAGGATGAGCACCCCTGAGGTAGGATTTGACTAAAACAAATGGTCAGCAGAAAAGAGGGTTCAGCTGACGGCAAGGGAGCAAAAAGTAGAACAGTCCCCTACACAGAGAGCTCAGAGCCAAGGATGGCCTAGGCATCACTGTGCCTGTGTGAGTCACTGACACGGCTACCTCAGAGCTCAAGAGACAGAATGCCCCATGAGCTGGAAGAGAGCATTTAGCCCACAGAACACAGGGACAGGGAAGCCTGGGGGTGCGCAGAGGATGCAGAGTTCAGAAGGGTGAGGCTTCAGGCAGCTGGAGCAGCATGAGCTCACACACAAGGCCACATCTAGCACCCTGTCTAGCAGGATGCAGGCGCCAAGCCAAGGTCCACAGAAGCTGAGGTCTGTGGCAGCCCAAAGGAATTTCTGAGTTGACAGCAGTATCGCAGGCTGGGTGGAATAGAAGCAAGTCCGAACACAGACACACTGTCACTGCCGGCGGGCTAAATGAAGTGGAAGGGAAGACCATGAGCAGCTTCAAAGTACACGTACCAGTCACTAAAACTTGTACCAACGCAGTGAAGATGACTTTGAAGTTACTTGGACTGCAGGCCAACATGTTAAGTTGGGTAGGACTGGAAGTGTTTATGGAACTGGCCAGTCTGGGTTCCATTCATAATTTATGCTAATGTTAAGGCCACTGTACTTTATTTTGACCTTTTTTTTTTTTGGTACTGGGGATCAAACTCAGGACCTTGAGCCTGCCAGGCAGGAGCTTAGGCCGCTGAGCTATCTTCCCAGTCCATTGTACTATACTTTAAAACTACTAGCTGTGAAGAGGAAGGTGCAGGAAGAGGAACAACATCGTGTGTAAGTTAGGAAAAAGATTTACTACTCCCACGTCAGAGAAGAATCAGTGGCAACAAACTGATAACAAAGAAAACACCATTCCCCAAGAAAGCCGAGGGTAAAGACAGAATAGCGAGGTTTTTTGAATCCTGCTGTCTTAGTCGCCACTTTGCATCTTACACTGTGCCCTGAAAAGTCCACCCACAAAGAACCTGTTTTTCTGGGCCACACACAGACACAGACACACACACAGCTCATACAAAGACAGCTTACAAAAGAGAAGTAAAAAACAATTTCTGAGTGTGGCTTAATGAAATGCACTGGCTGGGTGGGAGACCTGAGGGAAGGTGACTAAGTGCACTTCAGATTTGGCAAAATTAGCAGCAGCTCTGTCTTTCTAAAGTCTTTCCTAATCCACAGGGCCATGTGGGAGTGAGAGAGACACTACTCACCAAAGAGCTCAGAAGGGGTTAAAAAACCACTGAGGATTTCTTACGCATTTCCTCCCAGTTTACAACGAATACTTTCCAATCACGATAGTGAACTGCAATTGTCTAAAAGGAATGTAAACATGAATACTATTTCACACATGGCGACAGTGAGTACACACCACATATTCAAAACTAAAGTTTCATGGGGAACTCTGGCAGTTCAGGAAAGATGAGGGTAGCTGGTGTTTCTGGACCGGCCTTGCACAGGAATTTGAGCTAGGTCACTGCACACTCTCTAGCCCAGAGTGTCTTAGGGGAAAACTCGCAAGTCATCTCCACATAAAGGCAAGCAGGCAAAGATCTCTGATACAAAATCATTGTCACATCATCAGACAGGGTAGTAGTGATTGAGCTGGTATCTTCAGGCCTTTGGTAGATTCAGAACAAAGTTGTGGGCCCTGGAATAGTCAAAAGCCTGGACCAGAGTCTCCCCAGGCTATGTTTCCTCATCCTTGTTGGCCTACAGGGCTAGTGTGTGGCCTTTTACATCATCCTGAGCAGAAGCTGGACTTGCGCTTCTGCATCTGATTACCACCTTTGGAGGAGGTCTGGAACAGGCAGGCAGGAAACGCCTCCCTCACGTTCTGCGTGGGGATGGCTCAATGGAAAAAGAGAGTGTTTACCTGGAGAACTGAATACAAAGTTCCTAGGACGATCAGTTACAAATAATAACCGCTCAGTGTATTCTGGTGAACTTTTTATCAAAGTGCATGCTGCCAATATTCAGGTAACCCTAGCGATACTCTAGCTTCTGTACCGGATGTGATGTGAATTTAATAGACACACTGACTGGTTCTTAAAATTTCGGTCTAGCTGAGGACAGAGACATTCAACAACCACTCCGCAGGGCCAAGAAGACAGCTCAGCAGCAAAAGCACCTGCCTGGCAAGCACAAGGTCCTGAGTTTGATTCCCGGTACCAAAAAAAAAGTATGAAAGCAACCACTCAGCAAACAAGCACTTTATTTACGATGTGGTTGGAGCAAGAAAGGACCTGGGAACTAGCTTGGCGACAGTTTGAAGGAAACAATATTTAGGTTGAAGGAAATACAAGAGTTGAGCTGAGTCCATGCTTGCTGGCAGGGAAACTCTCCACCTTAGGGTGAGATGCTATGTTCGCCAGCAGCAGTGTTCAACACTTAATTCGGTGCTTTCGCCAGCATCCACGTCTCAGCACTTAGCGTTGTGAGAGAAACAGCTAGCCAAATGGTAAGATGTTTGAAATAAAAGGCAGACACAAACCATACTGAGGACAAGCATCCAAACTGAGCTCGTCCAAACCTCCCCACACGCCTAGGATATTTCCATCAAGCAATTTACACATGCACGTCACATCACAT
The DNA here is from genome assembly GCA_004027915.1 of Capromys pilorides. NCBI lineage: Eukaryota > Metazoa > Chordata > Mammalia > Rodentia > Capromyidae > Capromys > Capromys pilorides. The sequence continues at coordinate 9,777 of PVKN010022116.1, forward strand.
CAGAAGAGCGAGCAGGAAACCTGCAAATGTTAAGGGAAATCACTTTGAAACGGCTTCCAAGATGGCAGAGGATTATTGCTGTTGTTCCCTGATTAAAGGAGACCAGAAGTTTCCCATTTATCCCAAGCAATGAAAGGGAGGCTCTCTTCATCGTATTTGAAATAACAAGTGAAGTCATCTCCCATGATGATAATTGATTTCCTTCACAGAGCACGACAAGTTGCAGGGTATTTCAGAAGCACCTACCTGACTGCTAGTAATTCTAGCTGGCATGTGAGTCACCACAGAACAAGGACCATGTCACACATGCCTAGCATAAGAAAGTGACCAAAAAAACCTGAGAAAAGCAACAGCCCTCAGTTATCATAGAAATTTTCATTCCCAGCAAGCGAAGGCAAAGGCAGTCAATCAGACTAGGGCAGCAGTTCTGCTGGAGAAAGATGACAAAAATGCTAGGACAGACCAGCTCAAGTCCAATGGCAGGCCATTCTCTCAGCAGTAGTTAACAGAAAATACAGGCGATCAGGTTACAAATAAGCATGATCAAAACCCCCACGTCACGAGTGCCAGTGTTTATACATTCACTCCAGTCCTCACCACTTCCTATGTGCATGCTTTTATTAATTTCCTTTTACAGGTGGAAAGCAGGCTTGGAAGGTTAAATAAACCCACATTACCATACCACATAGGCTTTCCCAAATTCCCAGCCTGGATTCATGGTAACCTGTGGTCACTCACTACTTACTACTCCATCTAGTTACACTTTTTCTCATTTTCATTTTTCTCTTTCTTTTTTTTTTTTTTTCTCCAACCAAAGAAACTGATACATCCCTGCAGTGGGTATATAACTGTCTTTGGGTACATTCCTGTCCTGAGATTCTACAGTTCTATTCAGGGGATCAGAAGCAGCTCTTTAAAGGGGAAAACTCCTTTTGAAGTTGCATTTGTACTTTGATTTTATAATACATTATTCAGGAAGAGGCTGAGAGACTTTACTCCCATTCAAAGCAAGCCATCTCTTAATAATGCTTTTCTGACCTTGAAAGTAATCCAATTACCTGTGCAAAGTGGAACTAGCCTCCATCCTATTGTTCCTAGTAATGATTTAGCTTTACTATCTTGCTATCATTGTATTAGACCTGCATTATGTATTTAGGATGAATCCAGCTCTCCAAATCAAATACAGTCAACATGGACACTATAAAATAATTTTTCTTGGTCTACACTACTGCACTCCATTTCATTCCGCACTCTACATTGGAACCAAGATTGTAAATTCTGTGCAATCTGGAAAGAGTCTACTCTCACTAGCAAATACCTGCTGAACAGACAGTCTGAGACACAGTACTTGCATCTTGTAGACAGGAGAGCATACGGAACGGTGCTCTCCTAAGTATTTTGAACACTGTGTTGTACACTCGTGTGTGACACCCTTTGGCCCTCTCTGTTCCTGGGTCTGAGAGTAACGGGGTTAAGACCTGCCTTTTGAATTTGGTAAATCTAGAATGTAAATCAGACAATCTGCGGATCTACCTTTGAAGTATTGGGGATTAAACTCACTGCTTTCCACTAAGCTACATTCCAAAGCCTTTTTGAGACAGGGTCACGCTACATTTCCCAGTCTGGCCTTGAATTTGCAATCCCCCTGTCTTAGCCTCACAAGTAGCTGGGCTTACAGGCATGGTCCACTGGGCCTGGCTTAGAACACAAACTTTCTAACATGCAGAGGTCCGAGTTATACTGGGCTCTTCCTAAATGTCTAGATCTGAAATTTAAGACTGACTACCTGAACAAAATTACTGCTGCTGCTTTTAAGGAATTAGTTCCTCAAACATGATCAAGGTGCCTGAGAGTTTCCTGGAAATTTTTGACTACAACAAATTAAAGTTGTTCCTTGAGGTACACTGATATTAGTAGATACGTCAACTCATACTGTAATTTCCCAATAAATAACAACTATGAGTTACTAAGTAGGAGGTTCTAAGCCTGGGATAGCAGACCTTTTAGAGCTTTCAACAAGCAGCGGCTGTGAAATGCGTGCCATCGGCTTGTCACCACTGCTCTAGCCACCAGGTAGTTATGTGCAGTTTCTATGAGTGCAACGGTCAGCTCTTTCAGACCCATCAATCCTAGCTCTTGAAACAGGCACACAGTTTTAAAGCCTTTTAGTTTTACATAGTAAACAAATTCCATTTTTAGAGTATCTCCTTCTATAACAATTTTGGTTACGTACAAGCTAGACCATTTTCCTCATGTATATAGCAATAGGCTTGGTAATTTCTACTTCTAGGCCACAGAGTGCCTGGGAGACAGCTATATCTATTTCCTCAACAAATATTTGGGGACACTACTATGCTCAGTTCTGTTCCTATATTTCTGTTTCTGTTACTAGGAACAGAGAACTATTTTGCAATAATCTGGATTTCAGCTTCTCTTGAAAACACTGGAAAGCCTGTCCACACCTGGCCCGTGTTCTTCATGGCGGTGGTCAGCAGCTGTCACTGCAGAGAGTGCACAGGTGTACCTGTGCCCTCTGCTACAGTGGGTGGTGCCTGGCCCGCCTCCAAGATGAGCATAGCAGTGCATGCCTGCAGTAGTCCCGGTTACTCGGAAGCTGAGGCAGGAGGATTCTAGAAGTTGCAAGCCAGCTGGGGCAATTTCATCAGAGTTTGCCTTTTAAAAAAAGGGTTGGGGATATAGCTCAGCACGCCCTGGGTTCAATCCCTATACTGGAAAAAAGACAAAGAAAGTTTCGATCCTTGTTCCTGACATCCCCTCTTCCTTTTTTTAATGGAAATATTTTGAATAAAATATTACCTTTAGGGCTTCTGACATCAAGATTTCCTCTTTTGTATGAAGCTTTGATATACTGTTTTTCTAAAATGTACTTTTGACTCAGCTGTTAAGTTTAACTGTGAAAACCTTTGGCCTGGTGGCAAACGCCACATGCAGGGACACTGGGGATGGGTAATGGCACAAGTCCCACAGAACAAAAGAGGAAAGACCCAGGGAGATGTGTGAGAACGCATCCAGGGTGGCACTCGGGCTTCTTGTCATAGGACTCCTCTTTGGGAACAAAGACTCATGAGTTACACAGCAAACATTGCAGCTGCTAGAGCATCGCCTGTCCCACGGGCCAGCAACCAGTAAATGCAGATCATATTTCTTTTGGAAACCTTAACTGGCAGAAATTCTACCTGTGTGGCAGATAAGCCAAAAGAAAAATAGTCACCGCGGGTCCCATAAATACACTTTAACAACCAGGGGTGGGAGGGAAGCACAGTTCCCCAGAACAACTGTGCCTGATTTCAAGGAGAAATGGTGTTTTATTACAACTTAATCTGTGAATAGCTAACAAAAGAGTCAGAAAGCATTATTAAACTTGGTATTAACAAAGCAGTCAATTACCACCACCCTGTAAATATATACGTTCATTTTTCCACCAAAGAAAAGGGATCAACAGTATAATAAAAAGCACAACACAACAGCAAAATCCCTGATCCACTACTAGATAAATGCAGGCTGGTAGCAAGTGATATGATTAATGTATCAGACCCAGTATTGTCTCTTTCAAAGTAATTACTTTGGAAGGACAATACTAACACTATCAATACTTCTTGGAATTTCTATGTGAGAAAGAGCATTAGAGGCCCTGACGCCCTTTTGTTAAGTCTCACTGAGTTACCTAACCTGGCCTCAACCTTGCAATCTTCCTGCTTCAGTCTGCTGAGCAGCTGGGATTAAGGTGTGGGCCAATATTCCTAGTCCACGAAAGCTGTTCTACAGGTTAAGTTTATTTTCCTTCATTAAAGCTGTGTGCTGTCTGTACTATACAGCATGTGACAAGGAAGAGTCCTGGACCAGCTACAGAAGGCCAGCAGGTGCACAACTACACACAGAGACAAGCGTGGAAGTGTGTGGAGGACAGGCCGCAAGAGAGGGCAGGCTCCCACAGGTGACACTCTGGGATGAAGGGCTGTCCATAGGAGGAGCAAAGGATGGAAGACCACGAGGAGGACGTAGAAGCAAGCAAGAGCATGAGCGAACAGCGAGATGCAAGCACTGCGGTGCTGCCACCCGCAGAGATGAGGGCAGCAGAAAGGAAGGCAAAGCGGCAGGTGGCGACTGGGCTACAGCCGCGCTACAATGCAGACCTCGGCTCCAGGTCTGGTGTTCCAGATCAAAGGAGCCTGGTAACACAGTCAACTGAGGCCAGCCAGGTGCCTCACATGAGCAGGGTACAGGAGCACCCACATGTGCACGCTCTGCCATGAAGCACATGCGCCAGGTGTGCACAGGTCTTCTAATTTTTCAAGAGATGCTGAGATCCAGCGTCCTGCAAGGCAGTTCTCTGTTGCTGGCAATAGAAACAAAACAAAAACCTTACAAGGAACAAGTAAGTACACTTATACACCAAATACGGCTCCCGGGCTCCCAGTTTAGATTTCTGCTCCTGGTGAACAGTACTACTGAGCAGCTCCTAGAGGCAGGTGGTGTAGTTGGTACTAGCTTCTCCACCCAGCGTCCTATGTTCCCGCTCTGAGTCCCCTGTGAGTTTCCAACCGCAGTGACATCTATGGGATGGGACAGGCAGAATCTTACATTCTTTAATCCCTCTGTTCCAGCTAGAAAACTGGAAGTTAACAGCTTCCCGGTTGTCATACATTCAACGTTCATGCCACTGCCACCCTTTCTTCCCCTTACTTCAATTCACGTCCTTGCATTACCTGCATGCGCTGTCAGCCCCAACTGGTCAGTCAACACATCTGAGAGGAAAACTGCGTCACTTGTCTTTGCATCACTTCTAAAACACCCCAACACAGCCATCTATCTGCCACTGAGTGAGCATCTAAATAACCGGTCCTGTTCTAGGGAGAAAAATGTCTTAATAATCACCCTGGCTCAGCAAAATTCTTCAGCAGGTTTGCCTTGAAACTCCTCCAAGAGCCTTCGGTTAACGCAGTGCCTAAACAATCTTGCCCAGGCAGGCCTGAGCTCGGCATCACAGGGCGGAGGGGCAGCAAGAGCCAAGGCTTAGCTCACCTCCAACTATTATTTCAATGTCACATATTAATAACAGTAAGGGACATAAGACATTTACATTCCAATTCATTACACAGGTGAATAATCCTCTAAGAGTTAATGTGGTCTGCTGTCACACACTCCTGTCTCACCCTGCCAGGGAACTTGGAGCCACTGTTTGCCAGTCCAGATGGCAGCCACACAGACCATCTCTCTGAGTCGATGACAATGGTCAAGGCCTCAGCACGGGTATCTGCAAAGATGGTACTCAAAGCTAAGCTAGAATCATCTTTGATAGAAGCAGTCAGTTTAATGACTTTAGATAACAAGCTCCTTTATTACTAGTAATGATAGATTTTTTTTAAAAAAGGTACTAACCATGCAAATCAGGTCATGACACTAGGTTTAGATATGATTAGTGAATGAGCCATGGTATGCATGTGCATATATATATATA